>LNAC01000951.1:169004-191559 GCA_002007465.1 Ailurus styani | reverse complement strand
AAAGATTTTATTTATTCATTTGACACAGAGAGAGAGATTACAAGTAGGCAGAGAGGCAGGCAGAGAGAGAGGAGAGAGGAGGAAGCAGGCTCCCTGCTGAGCAGAGAGCCCGATGCGGGCCTCGATCCCAGGACCCTGAGATCATGACCTGAGCCGAAGGCAGCGGCTTTAACCCACTGAGCCACCCAGGCGCCCGAAGGCAGAGGCTTTAACCCACTGAACCACCCAGGCACCCCTTCTGCCCATTTTTAAATTGGATTGTTTGATTTTGGGGAGGTGTTGAGTTGTGTAAGTTCTTTATATATTTTGAATATTAACCCCTTATTAGATGTATCACTTACAAATATCTTTTCCCATTCAGTAGACTGCGTTTTTGTTAGGTTGAATGGTTTCCTTTACTGTAAAAAAGCTTTTTATTTGGTATAGTCCCAATAGTTTATTTTTGCTTTTGTTTCTGTTGCTGGAGGGAACATATTTAGGAAAATGTTACTAAGGCCAGTGTCCAAGAAATTGCTTTATATGTGGGAGTAATTTGAGTTCAGTGGTTTCAGGTCTCACATTTAGGTCTTTAATCCATTTTGAGTTTGTTTTGTATATGACGTAAGAAGGTGGTCCAGTTTCATTCTTTTCTACGTAGCTATTCAGTTTTTCCAGCACCATTTATTGAAGAGACTCTCTTTTCCCCATTGTATATTCTTGCCTCCTTTTTTGTAGATTAATTGACCAGGTAAGTATGGGTTTATCTCTGGGCTCTCTATTCTGTTCCATTGATTGATGTTTTTGTTTTTGTGCCAGTACCATACTGTTTTGATTAATTCAGCTTTGTAGTATATCTTGAAATCTGGCATTGTGATGCCTCCAGCTTTGTTTTTTCTCAGGGTTGCTTTGGCTCTTTGGAGTCTTTTGTGATTCCATATAAACTTAAGGATTATTTGTTCTAGTCCTGTACTACTCACTTTTAAATTTAGAGATATTTGGGTTATATCATTTAAAAAACTATATAAGGGCGCCTGGGTGGCTCAGTGGGTTAAAGCCGCTGCCTTCGGCTCCGGTCATGATCCCAGGGTCCTGGGATCGAGGCCCACATCAGGCTCTCTGCTCAGCAGGGAGCCTGCTTCCTCCTCTCTCCTCTCTCTCTGCCTGCCTCTCTGCCTACTTGTAATCTCTCTCTCTGTGTCAAATGAATAAATAAAATCTTTTAAAAAAATAAAAAATAAAAAAAATGAAAAACTATATAAATGACTGAGTAAAATTTTCTGGGACATTTCGCATATGTCCTGCATCACTCTGGACCTGTGTCTTTAGGAAAAAATGAAAAACAATGATATGTAGGATAATTGTAAATATGGATAGAATATCTTTAAGAAGGTGGGTCTTATAATGACCAGTTTGTACATTATTTAGAAGTAGAAAGAGACTTTGGAGACATTTTATCCATCACTTACTTTCCAGTTATACAGAAGAATAAGACAAGACTCCCAAGTAAATGCAGTCAGTGGAGGTGAGCATGTGATAATAATTTTTATACTTATGGTCTTGGTTTCTGTAGATCTGTTTATACTACTGAGACATACTGCATTTTTTAGTTGGTTTACTTATTAAGTGAAAAATAGGTTAAAATAATAGTTTAGTGAATTATATACTGATTACTTACAACCTGATGTTTCTGTGGACAAAAATTGTTCCTAGAGTTGGTGTGCTACTTCTCCTAATATATGTTTGTTTTTCAGATTGGAAGTGTTTCAGTGGCGCAGTATTCATAATTCTGTGTTTTTGTGTCCCTCATTACAGGTTCATGTCAGAGCTGGCCTTTTTCATGGTACTGAACTCCTCTGTAAAACCATCGTAAGCTCAGAGATATCAGGGAAAAATGATCACATTTGGAATGAACCACTGGAATTTGATATAAATACTTGTGACCTGCCACGAATGGCTCGATTATGTTTTGCTGTTTATGCAGTTTTGGATAAAGTGAAAACAAAAAAGTCGACTAAAACTATTAATCCCTCTAAATATCAGACCATCCGGAAATCTGGGAAAGTGGTAATTATACGCTACTGAAAAATTTTTACAATGGAATAATTTTAAGACTCTTTGAAATAATTGAGTAATGTGGAATTACGGAATATAACTTTGGTCCCTATGAAGTGATTTTAAAAAGATGATAAATCTTCATTTTTATATCCTATTCATTTATTTCTCTTTTGGCAAATTATTTTAGCAAATATCGTATTATAAGTGTTCCATTATAAACATAATACTTTAGAAAATATAGATAAAAAAGAACAAAGGGATTATAATAATTATATTTCCATAGTACCTTAAAAATTCTATGTGCCACATATGCGTGAACATTCAGAATTTTGTGAATTTTAGAAAGATCATACAACATACTTTACTCAACACAACTGTGGGGCCTGGGGCACAAATCTGTAATCAAACACATCACTATTTAGCAGTGAAGTATATGAATATTCACATTAAATGGGACAAATGCAGAATGTCAGTTAACTTCATGCCATTTCTGGCCATATTTTGCTGTCATATGAATTATGAATAAAGTTTTAGTTTTCAATTTCTTAGATTTCAAAATTGTGGAAAAAGGATGGTGTACCTGTTCTCATAGTCTCATCTTCCATTTCATATTTTTAGTCCTGTCTTTTTCATTTTCTTTTTAAGTTTATGAAAAGTTGTTTTGGAGGGATGGAGACATGAATTTTATATATTAAAAAAAACTGGTTACTATCCCTATGTACATGAATTTGTGTCCTTTATTCTTTAATGTAAGAATTAAGCAGGCTCTTTCTCATGTTATTATCATTACAGTTTTTTAAAAATAAATTTTAGGGAATAAAAGTCACAGAAGAGGTACTTCCTTAGTATTTTTTCTTACACTCAAAGAATTTTACTCAAAGTATTTGACTATTTATAAGGTCTTTTGATACACTGTGACCAAGTTAATTGATCTAGGTGTCTAGGCTTCCTTCTAAGAAATATACAAATAAATTCTACAATACCTACAGACATTCCCTTCTCCAACATTAAGGTTTACTGAGGCTTAAAGCTCATAAAACATATAGCCTGACATACCACACATATTTTCTTGAATTCATTAAAAATTCCTCATCATTTGCAGTGTTTATACAATAAATAATGGTTTTTTTGGATACATTATTTCATCATGAGATATTAATTGGCTTTCAAAGTTTTCTTGAACTGTTGTAAAGATCTTGAACATTTTTCCATGTACAACTTGTTTTATTTAGATGATTTTTTGGAAATCATCTGGAACTCTAGATATTTCTAGATCTAAATTTTTGTAACAAAGGGCCTGTTCATATTTGCAGGCTAAAGTTCTTTTTCAGCGTGTTTATCCAGTGGTATCTTTTTCAACAGCATTATCCTGTAGCGTGGGTAAATACGATGGTTTTTGACTTTAAAGGACAGTTGAGATCTGGAGACATAATATTGCACAGCTGGTCTTCATTTCCTGGTAAGATTTATATCCTAATCCTTAAAGAGTAACTTTTGGCATGTGGACTAGTTAATGTTTCTTTATGACTCACTTTTCTTTCAGTTTAGTAAAGAAAGCATCTTTTGTATCTTTATTATTTATTCTAAAACAGATTCCCACAGATTGTTTTAATGTATTTAAAAAGTGATTTGTATCTGAATGTATTTGTTATTTTGGTGAATATGTTCTTGATTTAAAATTTTTATTTTAAAAAAATAAAATAAAATAAAAGTTTTATTTTTATAGGTTGTGGAGAAATTCTCCTAAGGACCAATGTCTTCTTTATAATAACCTTTTTGCTCCTAGTTGTACTAAATTTCTACACTAATAGAAGGAACATTCACTAATATAGGAAGAATAGTAAAAACACAGCAAGTGTTTAGTTGGCTTTAACCTGAAATTTGAGCTAAGAGGAGCACCTTCCATATGCCTATATTTCTGAAATATTATTCAGAGCACCCCAACAAGGGAACCAATTTTATAAGACTTATTAACTTATCTCTAAGGTTCACTTTGGTTCAAAAGTAGCATTTGTACAGAAGACTATTGATTCTTTCCATTATTGCATACTGCATTTCCTGAATGCTTGAAATTTTAGTGTAAACTTTGCATTATAATAATGGTTTTCTTTTTTTCACCCGTCTTCATAGTTTGTTAATATAGCTAATAAAATTGTGAACTTGTTTCATTTTAAAGTTATTTTGTGGGTAACAAATATATTCATTTATTAGTAATTCACATCTGAGAAATTGGTTTTGAATAATCAGTTATTCACAGACCTTATATATTATATATAATATAATAATATATAATAATATAATAATATAATATATAATATAATAATATAATATATAATATATAATAATATATAATATATATTATATATTATGTTCTAATATTTTATGTGTGTATATATTCTTCAGTTTTTACGCTTTCCTCATATACCTGCAGTAGTTTTTACTAATCATGTTTTCCCCCAAATATAGAGACTAGTGTGCATTTATATATTTCTTAAGAGAAACTATGAGCTTCAGAGTTAGAGTAAAAATTATGCATTTCAGCAGTTACACATTTTTGAAAATTTTAATTTAGACTCACACATGTTCTCCAGAATCACCAAGCAACTCGACTGGTATTTTTAGCAAAGTAGACAATTTGGGGTAATATTAACTTGGCATACCATGAGTCTGACTTCATCTCTAACAAAATGTAATATGAAAAATAATAAATGAACACATTTGCTATTCATGTATCAGCTCTAGAATTGTCACTTTATCCCAGTGGGAGTGAAGCTGAAACAAAGGAACTACAAATAAGCTATTGTCTAGAGTCCCTAGGCCATCATTAAATGGTATATAATCACATTACTGGTTGCTTTTGTATCTTTCCAGACTTCTTCATGTATATACTAGGAAATACAAATGTAGATTTGTTTTTTTTCTCGTCTTAAAATAGCATTCTGTGCAGTGTTCTCCTTTTTGCCCTTTTATCCTTATGTATCTATGTAGAGTACTGCTGCTATTCTTAAAACAGACTTACCTTTTGATAATTTAAGCAGTGTTACAATGAATAATCTTGCTTACCTGCAGGTATATGTCTAAGATAAATTCCTAGCGGTGGGTCTATTGAGTTAAAGAATAAATACATTTGTTATTGTACATCTGAAACTGATAATGACACTGTATGTTAACTAACTGCAATTAAAATAAAAACTTAAAAAAGATAAAAACTTGGAATTTTAAAATAAAAAAAGAATATATACATTTGTAATTTTGATAATCACAAATTGCTCTCCAGTAAAGGTTGTACCAATTTGTACTTTCTATTTATAAAATATATTAGAGTGCCTTTTTGTAATCCCTTTTAAGCAAGGTAACCTCTCTATATTTGGGGCTAATAAGAATAATAAAATGCTACATTCTACTTTAGCTAGATTGTATGTGGGAGGACAAAGGAGTGTAATGCTACCAGATAGCATATATATCAGATTTTAATTTGCTGAGAGATCTGCTTTAGAGGTATATAAATGAGAATTTCTACCTTCTGGGTGATACCAGAATCTGAAATTTGAGAGTATTAAACAACTCAAGCAAAGAATTGATCAACGAGCTGAAACTTGGAAATACTCTATAAAGATTTTCTAGTGGAGCTCCTGGGTGGCTTAGATGGTTAGGCATCTGCCTTCATTTTAACTCAGGTCACTAGCACCAGGTCCTGGGACACCCCCCCGCCCCCAAATCGGCCTCCCTGCTCACCAGAGAGTTTGTCACCCCCCCACCCCCAGTGTGCTCTCTCTCTCAAATTAATAAATAAAAAATATTTTCTAGCATTGGTAAGTAATTTGAGTATGTATAATATCTAGACATTAGGCCTGAACACAATGGATTTTTATTTCATTAGGAGAGAATAAAAATCAGTATAAGGAAGGAGACAATAGTTTGGAGAGGAGAGACTTTAGGTTGTACTGCTAATTCTGTTCTCTTGAGTGTATTGTCTCTTCAACAGTTTACTTATCTGTGAAATGAAAAAGTTTTGCGAGGACACTGAAATCTAAGATTCCCATGCACAATTCTGAGAATGTACTATGAGGGAGCAGAGGGAGCGCCTTAAAGAAATAAGCAGTTTATTCTGTTAAAGGAGTACCACTTGAATATAGTGTTGCAGAAACTACCAGAAAGCCCTTTTACTGTATCAGCAGTTTATGGGATAATTGAGAAACATAACATTAGATTTGTCTGAAAGAATGTCATCGATGACTCTCAGAATATCTGTGTTGGTACTGTGATGACCATGGAAAATAAGGAATCCATATAAGTGGTGAAGTAATAAAAATTCTGTGGGTCACCTTATTTTGATGGAGAGCAATTCTAGTTAAGTTTATTTTTCCAAGGTTGAGAATACTTGTCAAATTTAAACAAAGATGTGAGGTAGGTATTTTTATATACTTTCTCATTTTAGAGTTTTATGTAAACTCACATTCAATTCTTATGTCAAGTATTAACAGAAATTAGAGGCTTACTGATACAGTTGTCTGCCAAATTCCTTAGGTGGCATAGTTTTAAAATAATTTTCTACTAAGGATTTATTTTAACTTAGTTTTAAAAACATTTTTTAAGAATAAAAATTATTTGTATATTTTAGATGAACTTGAAGAAATGTTGAATCCAATGGGAACTGTTCAAACAAATCCATATACTGAAAATGCAACAGCTTTGCATATCAGATTCCCAGAGAATAAAAAACAACCTTATTATTATCCTCCCTTCGATAAGGTAAGCTAATTATTTAAAGAATTACTATGCATGAAAATCACCGAATGATTAGTTCTTGGCTCTGCATGTTTATAGTTTAAGCTTTACAGGTTTGTTTCTCTTTGAAAACGTCACATACATTGGCAGCTTGATTCAGTGGAAAGACCACTGAGCATGGAGCCAACTAAACTTGTATTTAATCTTGGCTTTATCACTGACCAGGTGAGACATAATATCTCTGGAGGTCAGGTTTCTCATTTATAAAATGATGAAATTATAATTGTTCTCTGAGGTTCTTTGCAATTTAAAATGACAATAAATGCATTCATGTAAGTCTGAATATTTGATGTGTACATTGAAGCTTGCCCAGCATGTTAGTTTAGGAATTAAAGACATTGTCACTGCTGTGTCAGAATTGGTATTCAAAGAACAGATGATTTATGTTGAATATTACTATTAGTAAGACTTCCTAAGGTATTGTTATTTGTGTAGAATCTATAGCAAGGACTTCCATTTCTAAACACATTTCCTTAGTATACAGACTGCTTATCTTGGGTTATCAGGAGGATATCTGGTGGAGTTGAAAATGGGGCTATGCTAATTTACAGTCTGAGCACTAAGCGGTCATATGTTTTATCTTCAGGTTTGGCATCTTTGTTTCAGGTATGATTGATGCGATTTTTATGAGAAAATCTTGGAGTAGATTCTCAGAGAGTTAACAAGTTTATTTTATTTCTTTAATCTATGTGAGAATAAGGTTCCTTTAAAAATTGGTATTATACTAAATAATATTCAAACTAATCCACCTTTAAACTTAATTGTATTTTAAAATTCAGCACTACCAGACCTGCATAGAATAAATTTTTAAAGTTACAGATAAATTTGTTACCTGATGTTTCTTCTTTACTCTCATTTTCATTGAATTTTATCCACATAAGGAATAATTTTTCATTTCAAACTATTCTGAAATGATTTCTGATCAGTAATATACAGCCAAATTAAATTTTGTGGTTAGTACAGTTGGAATCCCAAATATATCAAGCACCATATACCTTAGTGTATATTGAGTAGAAAAAGGTACATTTTGACTCATCCGTTGCATTCATGCCATGACTTTATTCTTTAGAATAGCAATTTAACCAGAAGGCGTAGTTACTTGTGATATTTTATAGTCCTAGCTATGACTATTTTTATGTTCACTTATAGTATGTGTTCAATAATCAGTTATAATTTCTTTTGAATCAGATGAGGTGCTTTTTGAATCATTTTTCCAAATAGAATATCCTGTGCAAATACATGTAGTTTTCATCTTGTATTTCAGGAGAAGTCCAGTTTCTTTAAAATGTTTTATTTCAACATCACTTAAGTCATGAAACTTTCTCTTTGCCTTTGTAATCTCTTAGAGAGTCTGTCTTTGAAAATCCACTTGGGATAGAGGATTTGTCTTTAAATAGATTTATACTTATTGGGGTTTTTAAAATTGTATAATTTATATGTGCAGCATTTAAGAAATCAAATAATACAGATAGAAAAAGTGAAAGTTCCCTGCTTTCTTTTTATTTAATTTAATGATTTTTGTTGTGATCATTTGTGTACATTTTGCTTTTCAAGACAATTTTGTGGTTATTGATAATTTTAATAACTGTAATTTCATTTTGTCATTATAACAACTATATGAAATAGGATAAGAGTTATCACTATACTTCACATTTGAAGATACAGTTAAATTATTCATTTAGGATTATATAAGTCAGTAACTGGATATAAAACTTCAAGTCTTTAACCACTGATTTTTCCATCTTTTCAAGGATCAGAGCCCCTTTTGAACTTAATGAATTCAAAAGATATTTTTAGATTATCTCTTGATAGTCTACTTTTGTTATGTTAATTGAGGGGAAAAAAAAAACCCGACAAAAACTTACTTATTTAGTAACTTTTTTTTTAAGATTTTATTTATTTATTTGACAGAGAGAGACACAGCGAGAGAGGGAACACAAGTAGGGGGAGTGGGAGAGGGAGAAGCAGTCTTCCTGCCGAGCAGGGAGCCCAATGCAGCCCGATGCGGGGCTCCATCCCAGGACCCTGGGATCATGACCTGAGCCCAAGGTAGACACTTAACAACTGAGCCACCCAGGCGCCCCTTATTTAGTAACTCTTAGATACCTTTGCATTTTCTTAATCAGAAAATATTTACCTGTATTTAAAATTCTTTCACATACATATTCAAGCCATTGCTTATTTTATCTACAGACAATGCTAGTGCACCCTAGGAGTCACAGTCCCTTGTAATAATACCATTGACTCGCAGTTGTCAAGAGTTTGAAGATTGGGAATCACCACATAATACCATTTTGCATTTAAAATTCATGTTTACATTATAAAGCATAGATATGTCAGACCCTATGTTGTTTCTTATAGTCTAAGTACAGTTTTAATTGTTTACAATTAAATTTTTACAAATACGAGTGCCAGAATTTAATTTAAAATGTTTTTTTTTAACAGATAATCGAGAAGGCAGCTGAGATTGCAAGCAGTGACAGTGCTAATGTATCAGTAAGTATCAAGGTTTTAAAATGGCCATTTCTTATTATAGCATTGTGCTCATTTTTAATTGCCTTCATCTGATTTATGCTGATGACTTAAAGATGACCATATTCTTATGCAAGAATAGCCTGGGACTATATGTAAATATGTACATACTAATGTTTTGTTGAATGGCAGCTGTTTGTAGGTGTTCTGTGTTCAGTGGTAAACCCTTTTCTGATATAACCACAGGTTTAGCAGCTAGTCTTTTTTTAAAATTTAATTGATTTATTTTTTAAAGTAGGCTTCATGCCCAACATGTAGCTTTAAACTCATTGAGATCAAGAGTTGCATGTGCTATTGACTGAACCAGACAGGTGGTCCCCCACTAGCTAGTCTTTAAGAGATGCTATGGCAGTTCCTCATAGAGTAACAGTACTATTCTTGTAAATATTACTCAGTTGAATGAAGAGGCTGTACTTTTTTTCCTTTTCACATGTAACAGCAGATATAATCAGGTCAGGATTTACAGAGCTGGGAAACCAGGTTTCTTCCATCTTGGTGCTCTGTCATGTTAATATGTAGTTTCTATCTCATGGTTTAATACTGGTGCTTCAGCTTCTCGTATTATAATGGTGGAGCCAGCAGAAACAGGAAAAGCAAGAGTGGAGGCCACACCTGTTCTTTTTGAGGATATCGTTAATATGCCTCATTGCTACTCACATCTTGTTAGCCAGGAATTAGTCACATGGCAATACTTTAACCACAAATGAGGCTGGGAAATGTAGTCTTTTTTTTTTTTAAAGAGCAACACTTATTTTTATTAAGTTTTTTTTTTTAAATTGGAGAGAGAGAGCAAGAGAGAGTGCGTGTGCACAAGCAGAGGGAGTGGCAGTCAGAGGGAGAAGCAGGTTCCCTGCTGAGCAAAGAGCCCGATGTGGGACTCGATCCCAGGACCCTGAGATTATGACCTGAGCCAAAGGCAGACATCCAACAGACTGAGCCACCCAGGTGTCCCGGGAAATGTAGTCTTTAGTTGGCCAGGCATGTGCTTGGCTAAGAGTAAGAGATTCTAGTTAATAAAGGAAGGGCAGAAAGAATACTGTGGGACAAACGGCAGTCTCTGCCATATACACTATGCCTATCATTTCTACCCAGAGACTACAAAATAGATTACCTTGTTTAGTTTATAATATATGTAATATTTCTACCACCTATACATTTTAGCTTAATTTTTTGACTCTTAAAATAGTTAAAACTTTGCCAAGTCTAATCTGATAGACTCTTTTCATGTTAACCCATTTATAATTTTTATGTGTTTTCAGTATAGAGCCACTCTACATAAAATGGCAATAATATAGAGGCCAGGTGGCAAAATGGAGATAATGTATATTTTTGTCATTTACACAGAATCAAAGCACTATTTTACATTGGCTAGTTGTAGAAATGTCTGGTGCAAGGTATCTTCTGCTTTGTCCTTGGAGTTCTCAAAAATATCCATAGCCCTGCAGTGCAAGTCATCTACTGTAAATACTTTGAGCACTTATCTTTAGTGAAATAAAAGAAGTGTATTACAAGCATACACTTACAGTTTGTCCATCAATTATATTGAAGATACTGTGGGTTCTGTTCCGGACTGCTGCAATAAAGGGAATATCATGGTGAAATTGGTTGTGAATTTTTTGTTTTTCCAGTGCATATAAAAGTTGGATTTATACTGTACTGTATAGTCTCTCACATGTGCAATAGCATTATGCCCAAAAAACAATGTATATACCTTAATTTAAAAACACTTTTTCAGGGCGCCTGGGTGGCTTAGTGGGTTAAAGCCTCTGCCTTCGGCTCAGGTCATGATCTCAGGGTCCTGGGATCGAGGCCTGCATCGGGCTCTCTGTTCAGCAGGGAGCCTGCTTCCTCCTCTCTCTCTCTCTGCCTGCCTCTCAGCCTACTTGTGATCTGATCTCTCTGTGTCAAATAAATAAATAAAATCTTTAAAAAAAAAACAAAAAAAACACTTTTTCTTAAAAAATGCTAATCATTATCTGATCTTTCAGCAAGTTGTAATATTTTTGCTGATAGAAGTTCTTGTCTTGATGTTGATGGCTACTGACTGATCAGGGTTGGGGTTGCTGAAGGTTGTTGGGGTAGCTGTGGCAGTTTTTAAATTAAGCCCACAATGAAGTTTGCTGCATTAATTGACTCTTCTTCCTTTTATGAATGATTCCTTTGCAGCATGCAATCTGTTTGGTAGTGTTTTACCCACAGTAGAGCTTCTTTCAAAATTAGGTCAGTCTCTTCTCAAACCCTGCTGCTGCTTTATCAACTAAGTTTATTTATCAACTAAGTAATATTCTAAATCTTTTGTTGTCATTTCAGTAGTATTCACAGTATCTTCGCCAGCACTATGTTCCATCTCAAGAAACCACTTTCCTTGCTTATCCATAAGAAGCAAGTCCTCATCCGTTCAAGTTTTTTTTTTTGAAATTACAACAATTCAGTCACATTCTTTAGGCTTCATTTCTAATTCTAGTTCTCTTGCTATTTTTACCTTATCTGCAGTTACTTTCCCCCCTGAGTTCTTGAACCAGAGTCATCATCTGTGAGGGTTAGAATCAACTTCTTCCAAACTCCTTATTAATGTTGATATTTTTGACCTCTTCCATGAATCCCAAATGTTCTTTTTTTTTTTTTTTTTTTAAAGATTTTATTTATTTATTTCACAGCGGGAGAGAGATCACAAGGAGGCAGAGAGGCAGGCAGAGAGAAAGGGGGAAGCAGGCTCCCTGCTGAGCAGAGAGCCCGATGCGGGCCTCGATCCCAGGACCCTGAGATCATGACCTGAGCCGAAAGCAGAGGCTTTAACCCACTGAGCCACCCAGGCGCCCCCCAAATGTTCTTAATGGCATCTAGAATGGTGAATCCTTTCCAGAAGGTTTCTAGTTTACTTTGCCCAGACCCATCAGAGGAATCACTCTCTATGGTACCTTTGAACTTATGAAATATATTTCCTAAATAATGAGATTTGAGAGTCAAAATTACTCCTTGATCCATGGACTGCAAAATGGATGTTGTGTTAGTAGGCATGAAAACAACATCAGTCTCATTATACATCTCCATCAGAGCTCTTAGGTGATCAGATGCATTGTTAGCACTAATGTTTCAAAAAGAATCTTTTCTTTTATGACTAGTAGGTCTCAATAGTGACCATAAAATATTCAGTAAATCATGTTGTAAACAGATGTACTGCCATCAGGCTTTGTTGTTCCATATATAGAACACAGGCAGAATAGATTTAGCATAATTCTTAAGTGTCCTAGGATTCTGGAATGGTCATTGAGCACTGGCTTCACCTTAAAGTCACCAGTTGTATTAGCCCCGAGAGAGTCAGTCTGTCCTTTGAAGCTTTGAAGCCATGCATTGACTTCTGCTCTCTAGCTGTGAAAGCCATAGATAGCACTCTCTTCTAATATACAGCTATTTCTTCTACATTGAAAAGCTATTGTTTAGTGTAGCCACCTTCATTAATGATCTTAGCTAGATTTTCTGGGCAACCTCCTACAGCTTCTGTATCAACACTTGCTTCTCCTTGCATTTTTATGTTATGGAGATATTAAACCTCTTAAACAACCTCTGTTAGCTTCAAACTGTTCTTCAGCTTCCTCACCTCTCTCAGCCTTCATGAACTTCAAGGGAGTTGGGGCCTTGTTTGCATTAGGCTTTGGCTTAAGGGAATGGTGTGGCTGGTTTGATCTTTTATCTACACCACAAACACTTTCTCCGTATCAGTAATAAGTTTGTTTTGCTTTCCTGTCATTAACGTGTTCACTGGAGTAGCACTTTTAATTTCCTTCAAAAACTTTTCCTCTGCATTCACCTCTTGGCTAATTTTTTGGCACAGGAGGCCTAGCTTTTGCCTCTCTTGGCTTTAGACATGCCTTCTTACTAAGCTGTATCATTTCCAGTTTTTGATATAAAGTGTGAGACATGCAACTCTTCCATTCACTCTAACACTTAGAAGCCATTGTAGGGTTACTAATTGGGTTAATATCAATATTGTTGTGTCTTAGAGAACGAGAAAGCCCTACAAGAGGGAGAGAGATGGGAACAGCTGGTTGATGGAGCAGTCAGAATGGGCACATTTATTATAAGTTCGCCATCTTCTATGGTATGGTTCATGGCACCCCAGAAGAATTAACAGTAGTAACAGCAAAGATTGCTGACCACCAGTCACCATGACAAATATAATAATAATGAGAATGTTTGAAATATTGAGAGAATTACCAAAATGAGACATATAGACAGTGAGCAAATGCTATTGGAAGAATGGCGCTGATAGACTTGCTTGATGCAGGGTTGCCACAAACCTTTAATTTGTAAAAAATACAGCACAGTATTTGTGAGATATAATAAAATAAGCCTGTACCAAAACAGATAATTACAGTTTTAGATTTCAGAGATAATAGTTATATACGGATACCTTCATTCTAATTCTTCTTTTTGTTACCCTTTATTAGTCTTTATATTGATCCCCAAATAGCAGAAGGGTAACTGATAACTTAATTTTTACTATTTCTCTTATGCTTTTTTTTACTGCTACCTCACGTAAATCAGAAGTTTCCCTTCTTATTAAGGATGTGGTATTCTGGCCCACGTTTGATGTGCCTTTTTTTTAAAAAATTGGGGGTATAGTACAATTAATAAATGGTGAAACCAAAAATTAAACTTATTCCTGCCATCTACTTTTTATACTTAGAGATAACTGTGCCAGCAGTGTAGCTTATAGGTACTAATCCTAATGCAATGTATGTATTTACATACCTTTATGTACAAATATATCCTTTTTTAAAAAAATAAACATCTTTATATATGTATATAGTTTCTCCCTTTTTATTTATTTATTTATTTATTTAATTTTTATTATTATTATTTTTTTTAGTTTCTCCCTTTTTAATTTAATGCATTTTGTGGATATTGTGTCTTTCAGAGGTCCACTTCTCTATTTTTTTTTTTAAAGATTTATTTATTTTAGAGAAAGAGAGTAAGAGAGTAAGAGTGTGAGCAGAGGGAGAAGCAGTGGGAGAGGAAGAGAAATCCTCAAGCAGTCTCCCAAATGAGTGCACAGCCCCAATCCAGGACTCCAACCCAGGACCCTGAGATCATGACCTGTGCCTAAATCAAGAGTCAGACACTTAACTGACTGAGCCATCCAGGCACCTCCACTGCTCTCTTTTTAAAGCTTTTTCAACATTCCGTGTCAATATTAGCAGCTATTTGTTATTAAACATACATATTCCTGATTTTTTTTTGCTTATTTCCATTATTCTTTACTAAAACAGTGTTGTAACAAATATTTTATAGATACTTCTTTAAACATGTATTTTGTGTTTTAAAAAATAAGTTTGTTTGTTTAAGTAAGCTCTGTGCCCAACGTGGGGCTTGAACTCACAACCCCGAGACCAAGAGTCACATGCTCCACTGACTGAACCAGCCAGGTGCCCCTACATACATGTATTTTATAGGGTGGATTCTTAGAAGTGAAATTATTAGATCAAAAGCATCCCTTTTTAAATAATTCTGCCAAATTGCGTGCCTTAAAATACCTTAAAATTTATAACCCTAGACACATGTGGAAGAGTTAGTATCATTTTGCATATCTGCCAACCCTTTTAATATTTTTTTAACCCTTTTAGTATTTTAATCCATTGGACAAAAAATTGGTGTCACACTACTTTAACTTGCATTTTTTTTTTAAGGTTGTATTTATTTGTCAGAGAGAGAGAGAGAGAACACACGTGTACAAGCAGGGGGAGCGACAGGCAGAGGGAGAAGCAGGCTCCCCGCTTAGCAAGGAGCCCGATGCTGAACTTGAACTAATGCTGCTATGAACATGAATATACAAATATCTTTTAAGACTCTGCTTTCAGTTCTTTTGGATATATACCCAGAAGTGGAATTGCTGAATCATATTGTAGTTCTCTTTTTAGTTTTTTTACGGAACTGCTATACTGTTTTCCACAATAGCTTTACCATTTTAGATTCCCACCAGGTACCAAAGCAATGTTTTTCACATCCTTGCCATCACTTTTGTGTTTTTTTGATAGTAGCCATCCTAATAGGTATGGGTATTTTTTAAAATAGTTGCTTGGCAAGGATCTTAGGTCTGTAGAGTAGGAAAAATGTGATCCTTGTGAATTATGATTATAGAATTGGCAGCTTTTATCTTCTTATCTGGTGGATCTCAACCTGAGGCTGATTTGCCCTATATGGGCCATTTGGCATTGTCTAGAAGTTTTCTTGGTTGTAGGGGTATTCTTGGCATCTAGTAGGTAGATTTCAGGGGTCTCCTAAATTTCTACAATGTATAGGACTGTTTTTCTACAACAAAATAATAATAGCACTGGGGTTTCGAAATCGTGCTCTAATCTAAAGACATCTATGTTACAATTTTATCTTATTTTCTTACTGTGGCAACTCAGGCATAAAATTTTATTTATTTATTTTAGATTTGTATTTATTTATTTGACAGAGAGAGAGATCACAAGTAGGCTGAGAGGCAGGCAGAGAGAGAGGAGGAAGCAGGCTCCCTGCTGAGCAGAGAGCCCGATGTGGGGCTTGATCCCAGGACCCTGAGATCATGACCTGAGCTGAAGGCAGAGGCTTTAACCCACTGAGCCACCCAGGCGCCCAGGCATTAAATTTTAATGGTTGGCTTTGAGAGTGCAGATGTGATGACTTAAACCATTAATTCACAAGTCCTAGAAATCTACCTAGGAAGTTTTCTTAGGAGAATGATTGGGAGTTTTTACCTCTCAATTTTAGGGAAGGAAGTATCAAACATTTAAAAATTTTTTTGACTTAACTGAAAATTTGCGGGAAGTATACAAAGAGTTCCCATATAGCCTTCCTTCAGCTTCCCCAACTGTTAACATTTTGGCATATTTGTTTTTATTTTGTTTTGTTTTTTAAAAGATTTTATTTATTCATTTGACAGAGAGACAGGGGAAGCAGCAGGTGGAGGGAGAAGGAGAAGCAGACTATCCAATGAGCAGGGAGCCCGATTTAGGGCTAGACCTCAGGACCCCCAGATTATGCCTGAGCTGGGGCAGATGCTTAACTGACTGAGTCACTCCAACACCGTAGGCAATTAATAAATGTTTATTAAAACAAGTGGGTGAAAGTTTGATGTGAAACAGGATGGTTAGTCTCAAAATAGGCCCACAAAATACCTCCTGTTAACTCTATACTAGAAAAACCTAGTAGACACTATCCTAATGAAGTGATAAAAATTAACATCAATAGTAATAAGACAAATTAACATTATTTGCCTCCTGTAAGAGACACAGTCCACCACTTCAGTGTATTCATACCAAAAATACATAGGTGGAATCTGATTATGACAAAGCATTAGGCAAATACATGTTGAGTAACATTCTACAAAGTAATTGACCTGTATTCTTTCAAAATATCAGTCAGTGAAGGTAAGGAAAGACTGAGGAACTATTTTAGAATGAAGAAAACTTATGATAAATGACAACAAAATGCAACAATTAACCTGGGTTGGATCATGGACTTATGACAAACATTGTTTAGAAAACTGGAAAAATTGAATGGAATATGTGAATTAGGCAATAGACCTACATCAGTATTATTTTCCTGATTTTTATGAAAGATTCTGGTTAAGTATGAGAATGACCTTGTTTTTAGGAAATATACACTGAAAGTGAATTAAGGAGAAGGGAATATTGTATGTATCCCACTTTATATCTTATATTAAGAGTCCTGATTCCATATGTGAAAAGTAGAATCCATGATTTGGGCACTGTATATGCTCATTACCATTGGTGTACAATTATTCTATCTAGGCCTTTTCACAAAACAGCTGGGTAACGTGTATATATGTGTTTGCATATATTTGGGCATATATAAGCACAGAGATATATTGCTTTATTTATTAAAAACCATGAGCTCTTATCAGTGTTTTAATTTATTAAATCCACCACTACAGGATTTTTTTTTTAGCCTTTGCCTTCCAATATTTGTAATTCTGTTTTCTGACATTGAGAAATCTGGATTTCTGTTAACCACAATATATTTGCTTATTTGCTTAATCCCCTGTTTGTAATCAATCTCCCAGTCATGTAACTCTCTTGTCATTTTGTCTAGCCAACACATAGTTAATTCTGTCCACAGCAGGCATACTGGTAACGATGAGGGGTACCTGGGTGGCTCAGTTGGTTAAGCGTCTACCTTCGGCTCTGGTCATGATCCCAGGGTCCTGGAATTGAGCCCAATTCTGGGCTCTCTGCTCAGCGGGGAGCCTGCTTCTCCCTCTTCCTCTGCCTGCTGCTCCCCCTGCTTGTGCTCTCCCTCTCTGCTAAATAAATAAATAAATAAATAAATAAATAAATAAATAAATAAAATCTTTAAAAAAAAAAATGTGACCAATGAGTTTTCCAGCCTTTCATCCCCCTCCCCTGAAACCGGCCACCACATCCCCCATTTAGAAGAGGAAAGAAGCACAGTCACTTTTTGATGTGGTTATGGCAAAGTATATTTGCTTTGTTTTATTTTAGCTAATAATCACTATTACAGCATGTGTATGATTTTGAAAAGCCTAAACATAAAGAAAAATAGAGAATATGAGTGTTAGTCTTTATTGCTTTCTACTGTTATTTTAGTTCAGGCATTTGAACAGGTGTATAAATTCACCATTTACCCTGTGCAGTCTACGTTTTCATTACTGATTATTTGGGGTTTTGCAAAAGAATGTAAGATTCTGTGTTTTCTTTGGGCTTCCTGCCACATTTCTAGTAGTTGTTTATTTTTACCTTGGCTTTATTCAGTGCTGTGCTTTTCATAGCTCAGTAAACAATCATAATACAATTATACAGCTAACCCCCTGTTCTCCCCCTCTTAGTTTACTTCTAGGTCTTCAGGATATTTACTTACAGTAGGTCTGTAGAGTCTTAATTTTGATTCACAAAATTACAGTAGGTTTGCTAGATTTTTGCAATATTTAACTTAACAGCAGTCTGTTTCTCTGACATGAACAATTTATTTTTTTTTAAGATTTTATTTATTTATTTGACACAGAGAGAGAGAGAGAGATCACAAGTAGGCAGAGAGGCAGGCAGAGAGAGAGGGAGGGAGGCCCTCCGCTGAGCAGGGAGCCCGACGCGGGACTCGATCCCAGGACCCCGAGATCATGACCTGAGCTGAAGGCAGAGGCTTAACCCACTGAGCCACCCAGGTGCCCCCTCAATGCTTAATCTAAATAGTTTTGATGCCTCTCAATCAACAAGACACTTATACTTTTTTTTTTTTTTAACTTTGTATGTTTGGGGATGTCTGGGTGGCACAGTTGGTTAAGCGTCTGCCTTTGGCTCAATCATGAACCCAGCATCCTGGGATCAAGTCCAGCATCATGCTCCTCTCTCAGTGGGAGTCTGCCTCTCCCTCTGCCTGCCACTCCCCCTACTTCTCTCTCTCTGACAAATAAATAAATAAAAATTTAAAAAGTAGTATGTTTGTTTTGTCTTTGTTGATTTGTTTGTTTATAGAAATTGAAAATTAAAATGGAAGGATAGAAAGAAATTCAGTTTAAATAATAAAGGACTTTTTAATCCAAATTGCAATTCTGCCACCTAGTGTTTGCACATGGATTTTTAAAGAAACAAGAAGGGGAAGCCCCCTTTTTAGAACTGTTTGAGAATACTTTCTTCATCCTTAGCTTACAAATTTAATATGCTACCAACCTATAAAAGGGCATCCATCTTTATTAATTTTTTTATGGGATTGGATCTTTAGTATTTTATCTTAAAGCTTGTAAGTTGTTTATAAATTCCTTGTATATAATTTTGCTAAGTGTTTGCTAGTGATGTTCATAGAATTAAATTATGTAATAAATGAGTAATTTTACTTTCTTAGAGTCGAGGTGGAAAAAAGTTTCTTGCTGTACTGAAAGAAATCTTGGACAGGGATCCCTTGTCTCAATTGTGTGAGAATGAAATGGATCTTATTTGGACTTTGCGGCAAGATTGCAGAGAGAATTTCCCACAGTCACTGCCAAAATTACTGCTGTCAATCAAGTGGAATAAACTTGAGGATGTTGCTCAGGTAACAGAACATAATTTTTGTAATTCTTTTTAGGAGTATATATTACTTTGTTGATCTCATGTAAATTGTCCTTTCTTATATAGGGATATCTCCATAGGTTGGATAATTTTCTATAGGAGAAATTTTCAGATTTTAAACCCTTACATATACTCCAAATGACAGACTAGAAAGTTTAAGATTTTAAAATCCCAGATTCTAGGTAGGTTTTCTGTATCTTTCACTAAGAACAATCAAAACATTGCTTTTGGTGTAATCATCTGTAATTATTGCCTGCATGTAGTATGTTCTGGATTATTTCTAGCAGTTTCATCAGTGAGCTCCAAAGTTTTCATCTTAAAATGACTTTAATCTTTGCATCGATGATTCTAAAATGAATGTGTATTGTTTGAAAATTACCTCTGTTTCTAGAAGCTGATATTTTTAGAGCATAAGCCTTTTAGATCAGTTTTTATTGTTCATTTTAGTAGGCAGTATTGATGAATGTTTTCCTTTAGGCAGAATAAAGAAGGAAAAAAAAGATTGTTCCCAAAAAGCCACCAAATTTTAGCTTCTTGATTTAATTTTTGGAATCCTGTCAAAAGCACTGGCATTATTAAATTCAGTTGGTTATCAATCCTCTACAGAAAGATCCTTGAAATGGTTTTTTAATCAGAATAAATGCATTTGGTATATTAACCTAATCTGTTCACTTTACTTGTCTGAATTCAGGTAATCTTTTAAAAAGTTTTCTGGTCTTAGCAAGTCTATAATGACTTCTTTTTTTTTTTTAAGTTTTTTTTTTTTTAAAGATTTTATTTATTCATTTGACACAGAGAGAGAGATTACAAGTAGGCAGAGAGGCAGGCAGAGAGAGAGGAGAGAGGAGGAAGCAGGCTCCCTGCTGAGCAGAGAGCCCGACGCGGGCCTCGATCCCAGGACCCTGGGATCATGACCTGAGCCGAAGGCAGCGGCTTTAACCCACTGAGCCACCCAGGCGCCCTATAATGACTTCTTAAAATATTTTTAAAAATTTTAATTCCAGTATAGTTAACATATAGTGTTTATATTAGTTTCAGGTGTAAAATCTATAATGACTTTTTAAAATTTTTAAGAAATCATTTAATCATATGTATTTAAAAATTTTTTATTTTATTATCTTCTCTAAATTTAGAAAGGACTTGTTTTGAGTTTATTTCTAGTATTTAACTATTTTTTGAATCATGTTACATAATTATAATGTGCCTTATTTAAACTGTTTATGCAGTTAGACCATATGAACCTTACTTACTCTGAAAAGGAACTATTTCTGTATAGATTTTAGTTTTTTTTTTAATTAACATATAATGTATTATTTGCTTCAGGGGTACAGGTCTGTGAATCATCAGTCTTACACAATTCACAGCACTCGCCATATGATTTTAGTTGTTTTGACATAGTTATCTTCTAACCACTTATTTATTTAAATTCAAGGTTAGTTTTCTGTGAACCCCCGTAATGGTGGAATATTAGCATTTTTTAGTTGGCATGTTTGCTTGCTTCTGATGGATAGTGTCCAGTTCTGCTTATCCGAGAAATGCATCATATTATTATTTTGTATAGAATTAGAATAGAAGACATTTCTTGTTGTACTCTCAAAAGATACTTCTGAAAGAGGTTTCTTATGTCAGCTGTCAGTAAACAGAATGAGGGGCTTATGGGCGGTTCAGTTAGTTAGCTGCTGACTCTTGTTTCTGGCTCAGGTCATGATCTCATGGGTCGTGAGATCACCAGGGCTTCAGCCTACATGCTAAGTGAGGAGTGGGCTTGAGGAACCTCTCCCTCTGCCCCCCCCCATGCATGCCTGTGCGTGCTCTCACAAATCTTAAAAAAAAAAAAAAGAGCCAATTTTTGCTTAGTATTTCATTCCTTTTTAAAAAAGATTATTTATTAGAGAGAGAAAGAGAGAGAGAGAGCGTGCAGTTAGGAGGAGGGACAGAGGTAGAGGGGGAGAGAGAAGCCTAAGGACAGATCCTGATGCTGGGCTGGATCCCAGGACCCTGCGATCATGACGTGAGTTAAAATCAAGAACCAGCACTTAACTGGTTGAGCCACCCAGGCACCCCTAATATTTCTTTATTTGAGCCCGGGGATAAAAATTTTTACATTTTGGAATTTAACACACTTATCTCATTTCTAGGAGGTAACCTAAAGCATTGTTTTCAGATATAACCTAACATCTTCCATTTTGATAGAAGAAAGCCAATCCTAATCCTTTTTTTTAGTAGTCTAGAGAAAAAAAGTTGTTGGAATGAGGGCGCCTGGGTGGCTCAGTGGGTTAAAGCCTCTGCCTTCAGCTCAGGTCATGATCAGGATCCTGGGATCCAGGCCGCATAGGGTTCTCTGCTCAGCAGGGAGCCTGCTTCCTCCTCTCTCTCTGCCTACTTGTAATCTCTGTCAAATAAATAAATAAATTAATTTAAAAAAAAAGTTGTAATGAAAAGTGAATGGGTACAAAAGAATGAATATAAGCTGTATTTTTAATAAATTAACTACCTTAAGAAGTAGAAAGCCAGAAGTCTGGTTTAAAGTATGTATTCTGATTCTAGAGGGATAAGCCATGGGTGAAAATTCTATAGAAGCCTTTCCTCCCCATCCCCACCCCAAGGGGGGGAATAGAGAGTAGCCCTCCATTAATCTGCAAGAAAATATTCTGTTGGCATAATGTGGAAGTGGTTTCAGTAGTCTTTGCAGAAGGCAGATAGTTAATTAGCACTACGTTCATTATTTATATGGTTGAGTCAGATTTCTCTTCCCTATTCATTTCCAAAGCTTTCTCCAAACTAAAGTAGTAAGTTTTGATATTTTATTTAGTTTTACATTTATATAGTTAATTCTTTAATAATTCTTTAATAATTGTAAATAAACTTACCAAAGGCAACTTCTTTCCAATAGTATGGCTGTTTTTAACTCACAGCATAGTTTAACCTTTAAAGTATTATTTCAGACCTTCAGGATATGGTCTCCCTTTTTCCTCTATCCATAATGGGGATTTCGGGTCCATTAGGAGGACCTTGGGCAAAGTGGGGAGGGAGTCCCATCAGTGATGAAAAGTGACATGAGGTAGGTGTGTCTTATCTTTAAACCAGTATTTGTCAAACTTGTTTTCTTTGTTTTACACTTGTTCGGAGCCGCC
>LNAC01000951.1:86952-168969 GCA_002007465.1 Ailurus styani | reverse complement strand
GAGTAGCAGAGGCTCATGGCTGATATCCAGGACCTGAAGAGCAGAGGGGGCAAGGATGTGGCACTTGAGATAGGAGATCAGAGCATCCAGAGATGTGTCTATTTCATGACCCTAAAGAAGCTTAATCGANCTTTTAAGATTTTGTTTGTTTATTTGAGAGAGAAAGCCTGCCACCTACAAGTGGCAGGGAGGGGCAGGGAGAGGCAGGGAGAGGGAGAAGCAGACTCTCCATTGAGCAGGGACCCAGATATGAGATGGGGTTGGCTTGCAGAACCCTGGGATCATGACCTGAGCCACAGGCAGGTGCTTAAACCCACTGAGCCACCCAGTTGCCCCTGTTAGGAGCCTGTTTAGACATTTTTCTCTGTAATAGCCCCATCCCCATGATATTTTGATACCTTGGGTAAGTATGTGTCTTTTTATGTACTATATGGATATATGTGCTATATACACAAAAAGAGCAAGTATAAAGCTTGTTCTTTTTATTTATGCAAGTTTAAGAATAATTTGACAAAAATTGAAGGTAAAAGTTAAACTAACATTGTATTTGAATAACTTTTATGTAATTATATAAATTATAATATCAAATTTCATAACTATGTTTGCAGTTTATGAAAACATATAGTAATAATACCAATGTAATCAAAAATTTTTAAAAAGATTTTATTTATTTATTTGACACAGAGCGAGAGAGGGATTACAAGTAGGCAGAGAGGCAGGCAGAGAGAGAGGAGGAAGCAGGCTCCCCGCTGAGCAGGGAGCCCGATTCGGGCCTCGATCCCAGAACGCTGAGATCATGACCTGAGCCGAAAGCAGAGGCTTTAATCTACTGAGCCACCCAGGCGCCCTGTAATTAAATTTTTAAAAGTTATTCAAAAGTGTTATTTTTTCTGCAAATGTAAAATTAACAGAAGATTTAATTTTTAAAAAGTATCTTTAGTGAGGTTAAATTTGCTTGATACGAGAAAATACCTTTTAACTTAGCTTCTTGATATTCATTCACTCAAGTATTAACCTATTTTGGCACCTGACATAATTAATGAGAGAGGTTGAATAATTAGTAGAATTAAAATAATAAAATATGAAGATTTTTATTTAGTTCTCAAAGCCCAAGTCTCACACAAAAGCTTAAATGACAAACGACAAGGTAGCTAGGTAGCAGATACTCTTAGGCCCCTTCTTGCAATATGACTGTGAGATTGGCAGTCTCTTGAAAGAAGTCTTCCAGTTATTGCTGTCTCTTTGCCATATTTTTGTAGCTCTATTCTTGCATATGTTTAATGTGTCTTCTTTAGATTCCAGGTGCTACTTATATGTGACTTATGTGATACCAAATATCATATAAATATTATGTGATAATACAGAATAAGAGTTTGTCAGATAGGGTTGGAATTTGGAGGGCCACAAATCATAATTATCAATTTTCTTCCTCTCTTCCATAACACCGTTCTTCTCATTTAACCATCCCTGATAAGAGTATATGCTATAAACATAATTAACCTTGAGGAGGAAGGGACTCTTGCCAGGAACAGCCCTGATGAGTCTCGCAGTGCTCTGATGGGGGACAGATAAGAGTTCTTTCTAGAGTGGGCCCTCTGGAACTAGGGTTTCCAAAGATGTGGCCATGTGTGCCCGAATCCACCCTCCACCTGCAGTCCCAGCTCATCCCCGTGCAGAGATTCTTTTTTATCCTGTCTAGATCATTTCTAAGTGGCATCTGTAAATAGGAGACTGGCTGTTTTTACCTTGTTTATAGAAAATAAACATTTCTTTTTAGTCACTTATTATGATTTAAATGATTTAAACTTGTTATGGTCAATAAAAAACCTGTTAAGTGATAAATATTCTTAAAAATATTAAGAACTAGGGCACCTGGGTGGCTCAGTGGGTTAAAGCCTCTGCCTTCGGCTCAGGTCATGATCCCAGGGTCCTGGGATCAAGGCCCACATCGGGCTCTCTGCTCGGCAGGGATCCTGCTTCCTCCTCTCTCCTCTCTCTCTGCCTGCCTCTCTGCCTACTTGTAATCTCTCTCTGTGTGTCAAATAAATAAATAAAATCTTTAAAAAAATATATTAAGAACTAGAAGTAGGCTCCCTCAAAAAATTTTATGTTGAATTATTAATGAACTTTTTATATGTAAATTGCCTGTCATTAGCTTGAGTGTGTACTTATATTTGTACTTTGAATTTTACATTTAAGTATTTCTTGATCATTTCTCTCTCTTTCTTCCTTTGAAAAATTATTTAATAGCTAAAATGATTGTATTCAGTGTATCATTCTATTCCCTGGTAAGTACTTCATAGCTTTTTTAAACTTGCTTATTTATAGAATATTTCAACAAAGACAATCTTTACTAATCCATGTTAACAGGAGTGGAGTTTTGAGGCCTCGGTAATTACAAGTATGATTTTCCTTTCTTTTGACCCATCTCTGTTCCTGTGTGTCAAGGAAAAGTAGATTATTTTTCTTCCCTATAATTTCTGAACCCGTTTTAATTTTTCAACAGCTTCAGGCACTACTTCAGATTTGGCCTAAACTGCCCCCCCGGGAGGCCTTAGAGCTTCTAGATTTCAACTATCCAGATCAGTACGTGCGAGAATATGCTGTGGGTTGCCTGCGACAGATGAGGTATTCTGCAGGTGGCTTTCTTGGGGGAAAGGAATAACTTGGGGATAGCTAGAGAAGGTGATGTCTGCTTTAATGTCTCATAAGGGAGGAAAGAGCTAGGAATTACTCAGAGTTTAAAGCGTTTTTTTCTCTCTCCCTTCTGATCTTCTCTCTCCCTCCTCTTTCATGTTTACTCTCTATTATAAAACAAAAACCAAAAACACACTTAGTCAAGAGGTACCCAAGATCACCCTTGGTTTCTGCAATTCATTAGAATTCACAGGATTCCACATATATTCATATTTTTGGCTGTGATTTATTATAGCAAAAGGAGACAGTGTACAATTAGCAAAAGAAAACAATTCATGGAGCAAAGTCTGGAGGAAACCATGCAGGAGCTTCTAAGAGTTCTTTACTAGTGGAATCACAATGAATATACTTAATTCTCCTAGCAGTGAGTTGTGACAACATATCTGAAATATTGTCTTACTGGGGAAGCTCCTTAGATCTCCTAGAGATGTGGTGGTCAGAATTTTTATTGGGGACTAGTCACAGAAGCCCCCTTTGCCTAACACAAAAGCAAAATTCTAGACTCCCAGAAAAATGGGTATTGAGCATAAACCATACTGTTTGTAAGAACAATTTACACACACAAAGCCACTCTTAATCTGTTAGGTGGTAGGAAGCCTTCTGAAATCTATGTTTCCAGATGCCAGCCAAAAGGGCCAGTGTTGTAAATAAGCTTTTTTTTTTTAAAGGATAACGTTCAGGCCTGCTCCTAGGTTAACTCTTTTCTGTCTACCACTCAGAATGAAGAACCGTTACTATTTCGTCATTTTAAAAAAAATACTTTTAAGCAAATAACATTACATTTAAAGGTGATGTCCTTATAGTTACTTTACCTAGTGCTAATTACTTTTACTTCCCAAAGACAACCATATCATGAATTTGGCATGTATCTTTCTATACCACATTTTTCTGTTTATACTACTTTTTTATAACTATAAAAATGTAGAGAGTAACATTGTACATTTAAAAATTACCCTAATATGTCTTACCATGTGTATTATTTTGAATCTTGCTTTTTAAAAACCCAATGTAGGCTTTTGAGGTCATTGTCTCCCATTGCATATAGATAATAGTTTATTCTTTTCACTACTGTGAAATATTCTGTTGTAGGGATATATCTTATTTATGCCATTTCCTTATTGAGGAACATTTTTGTTTTCTCCAGACTTCCCTGTTGTAAACAGTGCTGCAGTGAACATGCTTATACATTTCCCTTTGGCCAGTACATGTGCGAAAATCTATGAGCTTTATTTGAAGAAATGTCATTACTGAGGCAGTCTCAGACAGTGGGCATTTTCAGGTTTATCTATTTCTAGTCTAAAAAATGAAGATTATACTGTATGGTTACTTGAAAAAGAGAAGTTCTCAGAAAATTATGGATACCGTAATCCTTTTTCATCTTTTTAAAAGTCATGTGACATCCAAAAGAAATAACACAAACTCTTCTATAGTTGTTTTAAGGGAGTAAAGTTCAAAGCATAAGGACAGAAGAAGCCACCTTCTGTTTCAATACTTCCTTTCTGTCTTTTACACCATTTATAGGTTTTTATAAAAGGCAGAGGTTTTACAATAAACTTAAGATTGTTGAATAGTTTTAAAAAATGAGGCTCCCAGTTGCTTCTTAGTTTCTCTAAGTTTACATTGGAGTCCTGAGGGGAAGGGGATACCTGGCCCCCTTTGGGCTGAGCCATGTGTTTTTCTTTTCTTTTCTTTTTTAAGATTTTGTTTTATTTATTTGACAGAGAGAGATCACAAGTAGGGAGAGAGGCAGACAGAGAGAGAGAGGAGGAGGCAGGCTTCCTGCTGAGCAGAGAGCCTGATGTGGGGCTTGATCCCAGGACCCTGAGATCATGACCTGAGCTGCAGGCAGAGAGCCTTTAACCCACTGAGCTACACAGGCACCCCACCATGTGTTTTTCTTAAATGTATTAATCCCCAGGAGATTGCTGTGATCTCCATGTTCCATTTGGTAATTCTCATGCGTTTTCCTGTGATAAATTTTCTGCTTATGAGGTTTTTTTGGTTTGTTTGTTTTTGTTGTTGTTGTTTTTTAAATACAGTGCCCTGGGTTTCAGTCCTAGATCTCCATTAGATTACTTTCTTAACCATTTATTGCCCATGACTAGTTAGCAGGTAGAGGACTTGGGATTCATATCTTACCTGACCACTCGAATTGCCTCTGATGAGAGTGTGTTTACATGTGAATGGTTTGGAGATGGACACAAAATAGAGAACCACTAACCTTAATTAATTCAGCTCATTTA
This sequence comes from Ailurus styani, assembly GCA_002007465.1. Taxonomy (NCBI): domain Eukaryota; kingdom Metazoa; phylum Chordata; class Mammalia; order Carnivora; family Ailuridae; genus Ailurus; species Ailurus styani. Next base: position 164,029 of record LNAC01000951.1, on the reverse strand, counting down.
ATTACAATATTATGTTGTATTAATTCAGTGAATTGGTTCCCACTTACATATACACTCATTTCCTTATCCTTTAAACTATTTAAAGTTAATATTTTAATGTTCACTATCTGCGAAAAGGAATTACTTAACCCTAATGATAGGAAAGGAAAACAAATTGCAAATTACTGATGGAATTTTTATTTTGAAAAAACTGTTTGACTTTTCCAGCATGGTCAGAAATCAGTATTAAAGTACCTGATTTTTTGTAACTCTGGGCTAATTGTAAATACAGTCATTAATCATAAACCAACCTAGATAATTAAAATGCTCCATATATCTGTTCTTTGTTCCTTTCCTTTCCACTCCCCCTCTTGCCCACAGGAAATCCTGAGCTTTTCTTGTGTTATTTTAAGGGTGGAATAGTGAATGTAAGCATGCAACAAGCCCGACCCCAACGAACCATTGTGTTTCAGTCAGTTAGTATTTGATGGTTTGATAGGAAGGGATCTTTTTCTGGCACTGGTTGTTGAGTGACTTATTCTTTCTTTTGATTCTTTTAGTGATGAAGAACTCTCCCAGTATCTTTTACAACTGGTGCAAGTTTTAAAATATGAGCCTTTTCTTGATTGTGCCCTCTCAAGATTCCTATTAGAAAGAGCACTGGCTAATCGGAGGATAGGGCAATTTCTATTTTGGCACCTTAGGTAAGTCTTCTGTATTTTTCAGTTTGAGTCCACCTTGTGCTTTTGTAAATATAAATCAGCATAATACAGGACACTTAGTATACTCATCAGCTGCTTATGTTGTTTCTGAGCCGTCTGTAACATTGACACTTGTCTTGGTGTCTTCTCCTATTTCTTGATACCCAACTCTTAATTTTCAGGAGTTCACAAAGTTATTCAGGTAAGTATCCCACCAAGCCTCCTTGATTTTTAACAAGCAAATAATTAATGTTTTGCTATTTTCTAGTCAGGTGTACTTATTGTGTACTTACAATGTATTTGGGCTAAAACCTTCCAAAAGGTTTTGGGTAGTAATATCATCATTGCTATTAATAGGCGTAAGTTTTCCTATAAGAACAGCAACATTATTTTCAGCTTCTTTATTAGGTCATTTTCAGAAATACATGAGTCTTATTTCACCAAGTTTATGTAGGAGTACAATCAAGAGGGATAATTAAAGTTCTTCTGTCCTGGGAAAATTGTTGATTCCTCATTTCTGACTGTGTAACTCAGACATTTTTGTCGTTTTTCATCTGGACTTCAGGATATTGAAACTAATGATTGTCAGAAAAATATGATTTTCCTCCATTTTTGCTAAAGTTCTTAAGGAAAATAGGCTCTATATTATTTTGATGTTAATTTGGGGTGTTACATTTCTAAATCCTGACTTCCTTATTATTCATAGAGGTTTTCCTTTCTTATTTTTAACTTGTCTTCTCATGCAGTTCAATCTTCCTGTTTTTAAGCCCCTCAGGGAATAATAAAACATGGTGTTCCTTCCTTTTCTCAACATGTATAGCATTTTTTAAGTGAGAAAAAATTGTATAGAAGCTAAATGAGTAATTAGTTGTGTGATATGAGTCAGATCTTTGTGTTTCACTTTATTGTTTAATTGGCAATATTACCATTTCAGCTACCAAAAGTAATAAGTAAGGTGAGATGTGAAAATATTGGATTTTTTTGAATAAAAAGTTAATTACAAAGGCACATATTTTTGAACTGTGGTGTTTAAAGACTTGGGAAGTTGACCATCCCACTAATAATTGTGAACAAGATAATGTGTTCTTCTTTTTTTGATTGGCATCAGAAGTTTATTTCATAATAGAATATGAAGTCAGCATTTTTATTTGGTGATCTGACGTGTTTATCAGCAACCCATTTTAATAGTATTAACTTACTTGTAGGTCAGAAGTGCACATTCCTGCCATCTCAGTACAATTTGGTGTCATCCTTGAAGCATACTGCCGCGGAAGTGTAGGGCACATGAAAGTGCTTTCCAAGCAGGTATCAGGTTTTTTTTTAATCTTTGTGTTCAGTTTGCTACATGGTATTTGATAAATTGTATCATATGCTGTTTCTCACGTTACATTATCTTATAGAGGTTTTAGTAACTAAACCTAATTAATACATTTTTAAATTATAATCTAAGTCAAGAAATGAAGTATCAACAAACTTAGCAGAACATTAATTAAGTAACCCCCCCAAATTACGGATTCCTCACTGTATGTATATTAATAACATGCCATACATTTTAGTAGGAGATGCCTATTTAGACATGCTTAACAATATGTTTGATGGTGATGATGACAAAGGTCATGAAATTTTTAGATAGTTTTTTTTCATATCCCTGAGTTACCCTTTGCAGTTAGTATTTATGTTTCATATATTCTGCTATATGTTCTAGTTTGAGATGTTTTGACACCTAAGTCCATAGTTGTTATAGGATCTAGAATTCAGAATCCTCAAGCTATATATATATGGGCCTGTAGACCCTTATCTTCTTTCCAGGCCTTCATTTTCTAATTACTGCAGGTGATAAGGTATTAGTGGTATTGATAAGTCAGATATTAAATGCTTATATGCCAGGAAATACTCTAAGTGTCTTAAGTATATTATTTTATTCTCCTAATAATGTGCCACAGGAGTTGCCAATACTGTGTGGATTTGACAAGGGGGAAACAGAGGCTCCAAGAGATTAAGTAGCTTGCCTGAAAACCACAACTGTTTGTTTTTTTTAATTTATTTTTTTTCTTTTTAAAGATTTGTTTTTATTTTTTATTTTTTTTGACAGAGAGTTTACAAGTAGGCAGAGAGACAGGCAGAGAGAGAGGAGGAAGCAGGAAGCAGGCTCCCTGCTGATCCCAGGACCCTGAGATCATGACCTGAGCCGAAGGCAGAGGCTTTAATCCACTGAGCCACCCAGGCACCCCAAAACCACAACTGTTAAGTGACAGGAATAAATTTTAAAGTTAAGTCTGTCCAGCTATAAAACAGACTTTTTTTTTTAATCCTACTGGGAGTTTTCACACTTTTAGCACCACAACTGTCTTTTATAAATCAAAACTTAAACATAGATCCAATATATAAAATAAATAGCAGTGTCATTTTATCAGTATAAATGTGTTTTGAAGCTAAAATAAAATAAAAGCCATTAAACAGAACCATGAAACTGTTTTACTAAATACAGAATTTCAGAATCTGGGACTATTATTGACAGTTGTAGTATCAGTATCCATTTATTTCTTTTGTTTTGGAGATAATCCTGATTTATACAGCGAAGTGATTGCAAATAGTAAAGGTTTTTTAATATCTTGCTTGCAAGTGAGAAGCATAACTGTGGCTCAGGCTTGGTTTGCTGGTAGGCCGTTGGTCCTCTGAAAGTTGTGATGAGAGCATTTCTGCCATCAAAATAAAACAGCCCTTTATTGTAGCTTCTTCATGCCAGAATCCTTCATTGACAGGTAGAACAATATACTCTTGTTCTTTAGCAATTAATTTTTCTTGAATTGAATATCCTCTAAATAAACAAAAGAAGGTTTTCTTAATGGTTTAATGTATATTTACTCAGAACTTACTATATGCCAGGGTTTGTGTTAGGTATTGGTAATGTGAAGTGAATATAGTTGTGTTATTGTTTTTTTTTTTAATTTTATTTTTATTATTTGCCCAAGGGGTACAGGTCTGTGAATCATCAGGCTTACATCTTTCACAGCATTCACCAAAGCACAAACCCTCCCCAATGTCCATAACCCATCCACCCTATCCCTACCCTCCCACCCCCCAGTAACCCTCAGTTTGTTTTATGAGATTAGAAGTCTCTTATGGTTTGTCTAGTTGTGTTATTGTTATCAAGGAGTTTATATTCCATAGTGAAGGTATACAAATTAGTGATTGTTATGATAGAAGTGTTGTTATGGGAATATTATGGAAGTACAAAAGAGAGACTTGTAACCAAACTTAAGCCATTAGGGAAGAGTTCACAGTGGAGATGTTTATAGCTTTTGCTGGTGTAGTTGGTGTTAGTTCAGTGAAGAGTGTGTTAGTATTTTATCAATAAGGGGTGTATGTGTTTCTGTATGTATGTGGTTGACCGTTGAACAACATGAATTTTAATAACACAAGTCAACTTATACACTAAGTTTTTTTTGGTATAGTACAGTACTATAAATGTATTTTCTCTTCCTATGATTTTCTTTCCTTTAGCTTACTTTATTGTAAGAATATAGTATATAATACACGTAATGGACAAATTATGTTGATTGATGGTTTATGTTATTGGTAAGGCTTCCTGTCAGCAGTAGGCTATTAGTAATTAAGTTTTTGGGGAGTCAAAGTTATATGCAGATTTTCAACTGCATAGGGCTGGAGGTGGAGTCAGTACCTCTAACCCTTTAAGGGTTAGCTGTGCAGAGTGAAGCAGAGGAGTTCTGTATATTGTGATTTATTATAAAGAATTGGCTCATGCGATTATGGAAGCTGAGAAGTCCTGAGATCTTCAGTTATGCAAACTGGAAGCCCAGGAGAGCTGACAGTGAAGTTCTAGTCTGAAAGCAGACAAGCTTAACACCCAAGGAGTTCTAGTTCTGGACAGGAAAAGACCTATACCCCAGCTCAAGGCAGTCAGATAGGCGGAGTTCCTTCTTTCTTGCTGGAAGGTCTGCCTTTTTATTCTATTCAGACCTTAACAGGTTCTGATAAGACCCACCCATATTAGGAAGGGCAGCCCACTTTACTCAGCCTACCCATTCAAATGTTAATTTCATCCAAAAACACCCTTACAGACACTCCTAGAATGATGCTGGACCAAATATCTGGGCAAATATCTATGGCCCAGTCAAGTTAATACCTAAAATTAACCATCACATATCAACATGGCATGTATACACAGCTCTGAAAACCATATTTAATCTCCAAATAAAGACTGTAGCAAGTTTAGAATTTCCCCTAACGTGATAAAATTATCCTTAGTACAACCAAAAATGGACTAACCTCTTCCCCAGCACAAGAAATAATATCCTTGAGTGTTGTCTACTCTTATTGTTTCTCTGAAAATTAAATAGTACTATGTAAAATTAATACTTAGGATGTACTATGATACAAAGTCAGTACATCTTATGTTACATGATAAAGGAAGGGGTGCCTGGGTGGCTCAGTTGGTTAACCGCCTTCGGCTCAGGTCATGATCGCAGGGTTCTGTGATCAAGCCCTCTGTTGAGCTTAGCAGGGAGTCTGCTTCTCCCTTTCCTTCTGTCCCTCTCCCCTGCTCCTGCTCTCTCTCTCTTGCTTCAAATAAAATTTTTAAAAAAAGAAAGATAAAACAATGGGAAGGAAACAAAGACTGTGTGTCTGTATACATATAGCATATACACATATACACACAAAAATGTATGCATACCAAAACGAGGAGGAGACACTCATGACAGTTAATCCTCATTTCTGTAACCAGTCATGTGGTCATAGGTGGTATTTGTTATTGCCTTCTTCCAACCCATTCTGTGTTCCCTTTGCCTTTAGTAAGCATTTCACTTGTGGTTCTTGACCTGCAGGGTTGACCCAAACCTTCATTCTTTCCTTTTTCTTTTCTTTTCTTTTTTTTTTTTTTTAAAGATTTTATTTATTTGAGCGAGAGCTCACGGGAGTCAGCTGCATAACTGACTGAGCCACCCAAGTTCCCCCCAAACCTTCGTTCTTGAAGGGTCCAGGTCATTAGCAGTCCTACCTAAGTTAGCTTGTAATTGTCCATTGGTCTTAATCACGGGACATGGTCATGCTAAGAAGAGATCTTCTGTATTCTAGACATACTTTTCCTTATGTCTTTGGAGTAGTAGGCCAGTTTCCTCATGGTAGTTAGGATCAGTCACTCCAGCCAGCATCATCATGCCCTTCTTTGCCTGTTGATCCAAAAAAATAAGGAGCTCAAAGTGGCTGGGCTAGAGTCTTAACTTCCAGTCCAGTGGAATCATTGTCATGTCTCCCTTTGGTATCATACTTACCTCTGTGCCCATAAAGCATAAGGGTGCAGGAAAAGGAAGCAAGAATTCTGCTAGTGGATAATAGTGAGTGGTACCATTTCCATTTTTAAACCTTGACTTCTGGATCCTTGAGTCCTGGATGTGGAAGAAATAGTGTCACATGTAGATGCTGACTTGGAGCATATACAGCTTTCTTTCTTTTTTTCTTTTCTTTTTTTTTTTTTTTAAGATTTTATTTATTTATTTGACACAGAGAGAGATCAGATCACAAGTAGGCAGAGAGGCAGGCCAAGAGAGAGGAGGAAGCAGGTTCCCCGCTGAGCAGGGAGTCCGATGCGGGCCTCGATCCCAGGACCCTGAGATCACTACCTGAGCTGAAGGCAGAGACTTTAACCCACTGAGCCACCCATATACAACTTTCTAGAGAAATTTGCCATAGTCCTGTAAGGTATTGTCACCTAGCTGGTACTGTAACTTGGTCTTTCTACTCTTCTGTTAAGCCAGCTACTTCAGGTTAGTGGGGAACATAGTAAGACTAGTGAATACCATGAGCATGAGCCCATTGTTATGCTTCCTTTGCTGTGAAATGAGTTTCTTGATCAGAAGCAATGCTCTGTGGAATACCGCAATACCACTGTAATTCTCTAAGATCTGTATGTCCTCTGCGTAAGCCAGATAGGCAAGATGAATAGGGTTATAATGGGAATTACCACCCCTGCCTGCATCTTTTAAGTCCTTGATGATGGCACTAATCTGTGCAGTCACTGTAGGAATGGGTACTGCTTTTGGTTTATTGTTTTCTTACGTAGAGTAGAGGTGGTTGTGATAACTTCTGCTTGATCTTTCCACCAAAATAGCCCTCACTTCATAAGTAAAGGAACCAGTATGGGAATTCTGCCAGCTGCTGAGTCTATCCATTCTAATTATGCATTCTAGAATTGAAGAAATAACCAGAGGATGGGTTTGGGGTTTGGGACCCATTGGGCCCACTGTGAAACATATCTGTGCTAAAACTTGACTTCCGTAAGCACCTACTCTGGTGGACCTCAGTGACTTTTTGAGTCTCCTAGAATTAGTGTCCTTTCAAGGCCAGTGTCTAGAAGTTTGAAAAGGTCTGGTTATTTCCTTTCCCCCAATATGCAGTTACCATGGTAAAAGACCATAGGTTCCTTTGGAGAAGTCAGGGAAAAATCAGTTTCAGTCTTGGCACTATGAACAGTTTGGGGGGGAATTATCAACTTTACTGTGTCTAGGTCTGTGGGTGCATGTTAGAGAAATGAGTCCTGAAGGTTTTACTATAGGTGTTGATTTTTGTCTGGGTATAAACATCAGACTATAAACTGTATGTGACCAGGAAGTTATTAGCAAGATAGTTATACCTAGCTGATATAATCTGAATCCATGTATTCAGTCCACTTAATATTTTTAGTCCAAAAAATATTTTGTAGAATTAAAAATCCTTTCCCAGACCTTGGTTCTCGGTGCATTGTGTTTTTTGTCATGGTAAAGACTCCCTACCTTGCTATATTTTCCAACCTCTTGATCTCGTTTGAAGGCTCTTTGTTTCCTCACTCATAACCTACTCATTCCTATACCTCTCTGGTGTCCACCCTATTTTATATAAGATCCTTGTGGTAATTCCCAGTTTCATTATACTTTTCTAACACATTTGCATTGCCAAAGAAACTCCCATAGCTTTTCATACATGATCTACATTTTACATGTGTATTATTATATTATGATTATATTATGATTTTTCATTCATGTTAAAACAACTATTATCTGATCCTTTTGCAAAGCCTATTAATAGTGGTAGTAATAGCTGACATTTACTCATCATTTATTATGGGCCATTTTTTCTTCACAACTATATGAAATGGATACTATTAGCCCCCTTAATTTTATAGTCCTCTTAAATATATCTCATACCTATCAATGTCTCTTGTGTTTATGGCTACTATCCTCAACCAATCGATTATCTTCTCACCTGGAAGGCCCTTTTTTTTTTTTAAGATTTTATTATTTATTTGACAAGAGAGACACAGTGAGAGAGAAAACACAAGCCGGTCGAGTGGGAGAGGGAGAAGCAGGCTTCCTGCTGAACAGGGAGCCTGATGCAGAGCCCGGTGCGGTGCTCTGTGCGGGGCTCAATGTGGGGCTCGATTCCAGGACCCTGGAATCATGGCCTGAGTGGAAGGCAGATGCTTAACGACTGAGCCACCCAGGCACCCCTCACCTGGGTGTCTTCATTAACTAATTAAATTTGCTTTTTGTTTCCATTGTTGCACACACATCCCCTGTTCTGCATAGCAGATAAAGTGACCTTTTAAAATGTACTGTATTATGTCATTTCCAGTTTTAAAATCCCTGAAGTAATATTCTTTGCATGGAGAATAAAATCCCAATTTTTTTAAACCATCTAATTGGCTGTACTAATTGATTCATGAATTGGGCAGTGTCCTATCTAGCTAATCTAGTAGAGGGTACTTTGAGTTGCAAAATAGAAGGATTTTATAGGGACAAATGAGGGGGCAATTAGCAAAAGAAAAAAAATGATTATTTTAGTATAGTACCTTCCCCTAAGGGGAAGGGCTGAGAGTCTTATTAGGTGAATTTCCTCATTTTCCTTTGGGGGTTTGAGAGGGCCCCTGTGACAGATTACCTTACTGGTACTGACCAGAAAATTCCTGCCTGACTGTTAAGACTACACTTTTCGGGGAGGGGGTGGCACCTGGGTGGCTCAGTCATTTAAGCACTGGACTCATGATCTCAGTGTCATGAGATGGAACCCTGCGTTGGACTCTGAGCTCAGTGTGGAGGCTGCTTGGGATTCTCTTTCTCCTTCTGCCTCTGCTGCTCTTCCCACTCGTGCTCTCTCTCTCTCTCTCAAAAAATAAAATCTTATAAATGAAGATACGGGGGTGCCCGGGTGGCTCAGTCAGGTAACCGTCCGACTCGTGGTTTTGGCTCAGATCATGGTCTCAGGGTTGTGAGACTGAGCCCTGATTAGGGCTCTTTGTTTAGCATAGAGTCTGCTTGAGTTTCTCTCTCTTTCTCCCTCTCCCCCCTCTGCTTGTGCTCTCTCAAATAAATAAATAAATCTTTTTAAAAAGGCAGGGGGAGAAGGTTGAAGTTGTAGTTAGGTTAGATACTAAGCCTCAGTTTGGTGACTTGACGTAGCATTTGGGGCATGTCATTTATTTTCTTTCTTTCTTTCTCTCTTTCTTTCCTTTTCTTTCTAGATTTTATTTATTTATATGACAGAGAGATATTACAAGTCGGCAGAGAGGCAGGCAGAGAGAGAGGAGGAAGCAGGCTCCCCACTGAACAGGGAGCCTGATGCAGGACTTGATCCCAGGACTCTGAGGTCATGACCTGAGCCGAAGGCAGAGGCTTTAACCCACTGAGCCACCTAGGCGCCCCATGTCATTTTCTTTTAACATTTCCCTTTTGATCAGACTTTCAGCTTAATGGAGAGATGTGATCAAATTTAAGGCATTAATGTCACTATCAGATACTGTTTTAAAGTTCTCAAAGTTTTTGTTGTCCCTTTTTTGTGGTATCCATTATCCATAGGTTAAGATGTTTTTTGCTTAGTCCCTGTGGTATTCATAGGTTATGGAAGTCAGTCATTCTCTTTATTCTTTTTTTGACATTCTAGTCTTAAGGAGTTCATTTACTTGATGGTTAGCAGCTTAACATTTAAAACTTGTGAGAGAATACAATGTACAAGAGCAATTATGATAACTATAAGCAGGATAATTCCCAGTGTTTGGAGTGCATTTTGGAGCCATCGTCCCCAAAACCCAGACCAGTCAAAGACGCTGTTGAAGGAGTCCTTTTAAGCCAAGTAGCTTGCTCAGTGATCTTATATAACTGCGTTTCAGCTTCCTGGGAAATCCAGATCCAGCAAGTGATGTTGGCCACAGCAGAGATATTTCTCCTTGCTCAGCTAAAAGATAATTGAGGGCTGTCCTACTATCAAGAACAGCTTTGGCTAAAGAATCTAAGGATGGTCATTGGGCCTCTGTTGCTTTAGCAGCAGATCCTGCAGTAATTTCAAGAACTGAGAAGAATTTCCTGATCATAGGCTCATTTACATTTACCCCTAACTAGGAAAGTAGGGACCTGCAAAGAGGAGTGAATTCCTGAACCAGGAAGGCCTCGGGCAGGTCCTTTCTAACTCAACAGTGCAATTTCAGGGGAGTCGCCCAACGAGTTGTCTTATTTTGCTTGTGAAAAGTTAGGGGCTCAGTTAGATTTTTCTCCTAGCCTGAACTAAAATGTTTTAAAATCCAGAGGTTACCTCCCTTAAGCAGTGGCCTGGGGAGAAAGAGATGAGGGCATTATCTTTCCAGGCTAATGCCAGAGTAAAAGAAAAGGGAAGGAGAAATTGTTTCATGTTTAGTTAAGGTTTAAAGTCTTGATCCATTGCCTTGAGCAGAAGCATTTGCCTCGAGGTCAGCTACATCTCTGCCTCATCAATTTGACTTCGAGGTCACCAGCATCTTGTACAGGACCAGGTTGGAGGTGGAACCTTCATTAGCAGTGAGACGCATACCCAAGGCTTAATACCTTTTAGTTTTGCAGCAGTGTTCCAGTGGGGCTCAACAGCTGTCTTCCTCTGATGACACTTCCAGAATAACCATTCACCAGGCTCTAGACTGTGACCAGCAGGAACCTTTGAATTGGGATCTAAGAAGGCTTCTTTAACCTGTTGATGATAGGCTTGAGCATAAGATATTAGAGATTTACAGTAGCTGGTCTTAATAGCATGAGACAATAAGGGATCAGCATAAGGCTGTATACTAATAGACATCGGTTTGCTGGTGACTGTCACATGTGGAATAAGTTTGTTTCCTAAAGGGGTAACTAATAGCAAGACCAAAGATAATACCTTAGGCCAGGAAAGTCCAATAGTTGAGGCAAGTTTAGAAATTTTACGTTTGAGAATCCCATTAATTCTCTCTGCCTTGCCTGATGATTGAAAATGATAGGGACAGTGTTAATCTAAGAAGTTTGCCAGATTTTCATTAAGCCTTATGTGATTTGTCCAGTGAAGTGGGGGCCTTCTTCACTGGAGATTGTGGAAGGTATATCACAAGTGGGAAATACATTTTCTGACAGTTTCCTTGCCATTGTGAGGGCATCAGCCTTGGAGCTTGGGAATACTTCAACCCATCTGGAAAACACACATAAAGTAACAACAGATTGATAATCCATACTATGTGGCAATTGAATGAAGTCATCTACAGATGTTCAAAAGGTCCAGAAGGAGGAGGTCTGAGATCTCTTGGGACAAAAATAGTTATTCTTGGATTATGGACATGACAGGTCAGACATTGCCAGTAGACTGTGTTTGCAATTTAATAAAAATCTCCTTACCAATCTCTATTCATAATTCGTGTCATCTTAAAGGCATTATGGTGGGTGAAGGAATGCACAGACTAAAAAATAGAGTTTGCCAGGGAGTCAGCAAGAACCAAGCAGTCATCTTGGGTTTCCCATAGCCTCAAACTGTTTAATTTACAGCTATTTCTTACTCATGTTAATTTCTCTAATTCAGGAGCAGACTGTTGCCATCTTACAACTCCATCAGGATGGCAAAACTAAGGCAGTGAGGGGCAGGTTTTGCAGAAGCAGACTAGATTTCTTCCACATGTGCCATAATCTTTATAGATTGTGTTTATGTTGCCTTAGCATGTAAGTCAGCTGGGGCATTTTTCTTATACTCAGGCTTAATTCTTTTAGTGTGAGCCTCAGTTTTAATGACAGCAATTTCAGAAGGGAAGCAGTAATAGTAAGAAGATGGTTTACTTTTGCCATTTTTGATTGGGATCCCAGAGGATGTCATAAACCTTTTAATAAAAGATAATCAGAATTACAAGCGATAATAATATAGAAGGGCATACCAGATTTCTAGGAATTTCATATACTTTTTAGAACACAAATGCTTTATAAAGAAGGCTTACTATTACTTTTTAGTAATAGTGTGTGTGAGTAAAGCAATGGAAGTTTATTAAGTGAAGATAGAGAAAAAGCTGTCAAGAGTGAGAGGGGTCCCAACAGAGTTCCCCAGCTTACTGTCATTACTTCTTGTTTGACAATATTTCCTACATAATTTAATATATCAGAAAAACCTAATTAGTTTACAAGATCCCTTGAAATGTTCCAGGAGGTCCTTTGGAAAAAGTTTCTTCCAGGTCAAAAAGAACATTTATAATTTGATTTTGAGAAGTTTGTTGGGGGAAAAAGAAAATTTTGAAGCCCTTGAGTAGTTAAATAGGGTCACAGATCCTTGTGAAACCTAATACTTAATTATCTGTTAGCAAAACTTAGCTCTTAATATTGAGAAGACTCTGTTTTCTTAAGTAATCAACAACATGATAAAGACAGCAACCACAGGAAATTATTTTGATAAAACACAGTATTTTTGTTTTCTAGGCAGATCACTTACAGGTAAAGAAACTTCTACAATCTGTTATCAAAAGTAGACTAAAAGTTAAAAAAAAAAACCCAACAGAAAACCAAATTCTAATTTTACACCAGCTTACTTTTGATATTAAAACGTATTTATTCCAGTCTTAGTCCTGACCACACATAAAATTCCTTTCCAAAGATTTCTATTTCACAAACTTTGTACTTCCCCCTCAAACCTTTCTCCTCAAAAATGTATCTTTATTTCTCATATCTTCTTTTACCAAAAACACACATTTTGCTTTCTTTGCATATGGAGATGTTTCCCTTATTTCTGCTGCTTTAATTACATTAATTCAAATTTTTAACATTTAGAAACCTTAGTTCCTGGTAAAAATCTAGGAGGAATTATGAACTGTTAACACCAGCATTTTTTAGATTTGCAAGTTTATGAATACATTTCATAATTTTTAGAAACGTAGGCCTATTTCAGTTTTCCGGTGCACTAACACATCCAAATATCTTAGTTTCTCTGTAATAAGAAGCCAAAAGTAGATAAACCTATGTTCAATAATTAATATTTCAGTAAATTCTTATTTGGAAATGATGTAAATACTCAGCAGATTTCTACTACTTATTTTAACTTAGCAAAACTCTAAAGTTTCAAGTTAACAGAGATTTGGGAGCTGTTTTTAAGTACATATACAATAAAATATACTTGTTACTAAAAACTTTATTAACTCTTAATCTGTTTAAATCATTTGTTCTCCCACAATTGTTTATTTTACCCATGAAAACTTCATGAAACATTAGGCAAAATCAGCCATCATTCTAAGTTATTTTTCTGCTGACAAATTAGGACAGAAATACATGAATTTAGCTAGTAAATTCAGGTAGGATAAAAGTTGTTTATCTACCTTAGAATCAATGTTGATGATTCTAAAGACATGCCTGTTTCTACTCAACCAATGAACTGAAATTTGCTTTAAATTACCAAAAATTATTCCAGTAGTGAACTTGAAAAACTTTTGGGATAGTTTTCTTACATATCTAAGAATTTTGTGAAATCTAAATTTATGTAAGTGCCTGGTTTTTTGTTTGTTTGTTTGTTTAAGCCATAAGCAGAGCTCTTCTACAAATTAGTTTTGGTAGTCCCATCTGGAGGTCGAAAATACCACATATTTAAAATTAAAACACATGTATGAACACATATATCAACACAAATGGAAGCAAACAGAGACCTTATAGCTTATAGCTTTAAATTGCTACCATGAATTAGGTATAATAATACAAAACTCAGTGCTTATGAAAAATAGTTGACTCTAAATTGTTTTTCTGATAGATGGAATAAGTTCAGATTACCTGTTTAGGGGCCTAAAACGTTTTCTAATACTTGTGGAGAAGAGTCTTAAGAATTGTATTTGTTCTTAACAAGTCAAGTTCCAAGTGACCTTTTTTCCCCTTTTGATAAGAATTACCTCCCTGAAGTTTACTTGCCAAAGAGATGGTCTAGATAAGAATTATGGAGAGGACTCTGGTAGGACATGTAGTACCTCAAAGGCACAGGGAAAAAAATGCAAGTTCTTCCTATAACTTTTGTTCTCTTAAAGCCAGAATTTATAATACTTACAAGCCTATTGAGATAAATAGGGAAGGTTTTGGGTTTGGTAAAAAGTATTGATGGATTTTTTTTTCTTTTTTGGTGCAAAATGGTGGTTTATTAAAGCACAGAGACAGAACCAGTGGGCAGAAGGAACTGCTGCACTGAAAAGTATTGATGGATTTTGAGTTGTTTCTCGGCCACATCTTTGGTCCTGTAAAGACTAGATTTGTAAAACAAGGACAGCTGTTTTCAATTCCTCAGACTGGGTTGCTTAGGCCTAAATGATATCAAAGGGCTAATACCTATGCACCTATGTTAGAGTGTTTTTCTTTCCCGCTGGATAAGCTTAGGAGAAAAGGCCTAAAATATTCCTGTCAGGCTCTGAATAGTATCTTCCAATTTGGCCAAATTTCTCATCATAAAGTTATTAAAGTCCTGTCAGATATCTTGTCAGATTTCAACCTTGACAAACAGTGAGCTGTTTCTGGCAGTATGAAACAATCTCGTGGATCTAAGAGGCATCTTCAAAGTATATACAAAAGATGTTATCCTCAGAAGATCTAGAGTTACTTCTAGACATAACCAAAAGAAAGAACAACTTGCATAGCTCAGGTGAGCAGAAAGCCAAGCCTTAGGATATAAAACAACACCAGCAAGCAAGAAAGAAATAGTTTTCTCTGGGAGAGAAAAGATCAATAACCAATTGGTCAGGAACTGGAAAGAAAGGGACAATGTGAAAATTTTTTTTAAGATTTTATTTATTTATTTATTTGACAGAGAGAGAGAGAGAGAGAGAGAGAGAGAGATCGATCACAAGTAGGCTGAGAGGCTGGCAGAGAGAGAGGAGGAAGTAGGCCCCCTGCTGAGCAGAGAGCCTGATGTGGGGTTGGATCCCAGGACCCTGAGATCATGACCTGAGCCGAAGGCAGAGGCTTTAACCCACTGAGCCACCCAGGCGCCCACAATGTGAAATTTTATTTCCCTCTCTTGACTGGGCTCCAGGGGGTAATCTGTTTATAGAAATTTTCAGAACCCTCTCCCTGAGTTTGAGAAATTCTTTGTGGCCCTTAATTCTGCCTTTCAGCAAGATGTGAAAGTTAGAAGAGAATGGCCCATAGCCTCAGGTGGTCTTATTTTAAAAACTATTTAATAGTCTCTTTAGAGTAGAGAGGCTATTCAGACTGAGGGTTATTAGGATGGATGGATACTCAAAGGATAGAGGGAGCAGTAGAAATTATGTCAGTCTTATGCCTCCGTCTGTTTTACAGTCTTTTGTTTTAAATACCCTTTCTCTTTAATTTTCCATTAGCCTTTTGCAGTGAAACTTTAATGAAACTATTTTGGAATTTTGAAGCTTTTAGAGGCTGCTTCATACTATAAGTGCATGTCCCATTCTGTTTATTTTAATTTGGGAATGCTTGCTTTCAAGTACATTTCTTAAATGTTTTATCTAATTGGAAATTTCCACATAATGGCCATTACATTTCCAGGTTTTCTTCAGTAAGGTTTTGCCATTTTACTAGCTATCTGAAATTTCTAGGACTGTAGTGTGTTGTTTGTCCTGATCAGATGGAGGCCCCCAAATGTGGGGTGATGGTAGCGTCGAAGCTGGTGGCATAGGCAGTGAAAGGATTCACCCAAGGCTGAACAAAGGAGATAGAAGTTTATTAAATACACTGCAAGCAAGTGGTTGCCAGGACAGCAAAGGAGACTGTCTGCAATGAGGCAGTGGGTGGGGGCTGATTTTAAAGGGAGAAGGTGAGGAGGTATGGGGAACCTCTGGAATTATCCCTTTTTTGGTAACCGTGCAAATGGGTAACGACCCATTGGTCGTTAGGGCTTATGGATATTTTGAAGTGGATCACCTGGTGGGCCTGTCTGTATTCAGCCACGTACCCACTGTGGGCCCTTTTGGTTTGTTCTACATTCCATTGCTCAAGCCTGTTGTTTAAAAGTGGCCTCTACATGTAATTCTTATACATAAAATAAGCAGTTGTGCTGGAAGGTGGTGTGTTCAACTTTTTAGATTTAAAGGATCCTATTTGTTTTAGCTAGACCTTTGGGTTTCTTGGAGCCAAACTAATACCTAAGAGGGACGTGTGGTGAGGTTGGGAATTGTGGGGTGTTTTACAGTCTGCCTTGTTGCACAGAAGTTTTCTTGCTGTTGGCAGGTAAACTATTGTCAGTCTAACCCAGTCCATGACCAGCTTACCCTATTGCTTGAAGTGGCAGATGCTCTAACAGCCTTTGACTGCTTGCCCTGTTTTTTGCAGCTTTTTGACCTCATTCCCTCTTAGCAGTAGCCTTTATCTCTACAAAACAAGACAGAAAAACATACCTCCTTCATAGATCATCAGTAACCAAGAAATGTTACTGTGTCCTGGCCAAGAGAAGGCCCTGTATGCACCACCAGTTCCCATCGAACCTTGGACTGGGGAAGGGATAAATGAGCAAATGCCAAGGAATATGAAGTATGGATTAATTCCAGACAAAATGGAGAACCACAGCTGCCTCCAACAGTTTCCAACATGGAATCTGGGGAAGGATTCCAAACAAATAGAGAATTGCAGACTAAACTGTCAGCAGTTTCCAATGTGGAATCCGAGGACAGAACTAAGATTGGGGTTTTCCACCTGGGAAATTGTGTATTCTGAAAGGCTATGGGCTTAGCTCTGGGCAGACCCATCTGCCAGCTCAATTGGGCTTCAGGGTGAATTGCCAGCTAAGCTGAGCTCTGGGCAGAGCTGCCTCCCAACTCAGTCTGACCTGCCCTATAAAGAAAAGCCAGTTAGATCAGGAACTTGATACAAAGAGAGCAGAGCTGAGAAGAAAATGGCAAGAAAGATAATAAATTCAAAATGGTTCATGGTACCACACCTATGTTTCTCATCCCTGAATGCCACGGAAAGTTTGCTTCAGATCCTGAAGCTGTCACAAAAATTCAACTGAGTGAATTTTAATTGGCTTTATTAATTGATTCATGACTACCGCAGTATCTTGCCTAGCATGTAGAGGGATCTTCCCCAAACTTTTTACCAAAGCCTATAAGGCCCCACTTCATGAGGTCCTACTTCATTGACCTCACTCATGATCAAACCACACCATATATTTCTTTGGTTCTCTGGGAACCTCAGCTTGACTTTTTTTTTAACATCAAATGTATGACATATGTATGATCACATTATTTTTACTCTTAATTGATGAGTAGCAAGGGGAAGACTCTACGCTTTACATGGCAGTTCTTGTTATCACCGTAAACCTATGGAAGGACAGGGTGTCGAAACACTTAAAGTATTTGACTTACGGCCATGTGGGTATTTAGGACACTCTTCCAGGAAATGGATATCAACACAATTAGTGATGGGGCCTGAAAATTCCCAACTGTACAAACATAGAAGAAATTCAAATTTGAAATACTTCAAAAAGTTCCTGTTTGCACAGTCTGTTTTTCAACTGGTTCCCTTTTCACCAGTGTTTGTACAGCTCCTGAAACTGTTGAGAAATGGAGTGTCTGTGGCTAACTTGGCAAGCTTCAGCCATCTCGATTTTCATCAAGCTACATAGAACCTTCCAGTTTCCTGTGAGCAAGCCTGTCTATAAAAACTGCATGACTGAATTCATCTCCCTACAGAGTCTTAATGGTTGCTTTTCATAGAAGCAAAGTTTGAAAGTGAAAACACTGTATAAAATATATCTCCTATTAATGGAAATTCAAGCCAAGGTGTTCATAATGTTTGTTGTGTTTATGTTTTATATGCTTGTTGTAGTCGATTTAGATGTTAATATAAATGTGTTTATATTAACAGGCTGTTTCAGCTTTAATAACATAATAATAAAATAAAATACTCTTGTTTATGGCTTATGGTTGGCCAAGGCTGTTTCTAATGGATTTTTGCATAACACGACATGGAAAGACCTGTTATTAAACAGTGAAGTTAACTTTTAAACACAGTGGTTTTGATTCAGTTGGCCACTGTTGATTGAGCTTGTACTAACTGCATAAGTTTTTTTTTTTTTAATTTGCACAAGTTTTGATAGCCAGAGTTACTTCATAAAAAACAAGTAATGTAGACTTGGACAATAAATACTATTCTTTATATTCATATTTGTTTTATTATACAATAATTCATTTAACTGTACGAAGATGTCACACCAGAGTGATGACAGGATGTTAAGGTTGAATGGCAGGAGCCCCAGGATTACTTGTACATAGATTTTCCTTAGACTATGAAGCTGGCCAAATGGAGTGGTTCCGATTGTGTTTCAAATTCTACTACTACTCATTGTGCGTCAGAGTTCTGAGTTCTTTGTCATACTTATCTTCTTAACCGCAATCTATGTCCCTTTACTTTTCCCTGATTTTTAAGATTTCATTTAAGAAAAGGATCAAAGAACATTTGAAAAATTGTGCTTTAAGTAACAAGTGATAAAAATGAGTTTTTTACTCTTGTTTCTAGTATGTTTGTCATAAACCAAGCACTGATTTTACTTTGGCTGGTTGTCAAATGTTTGTGTTGGGGAGAGGAAGTGAGTGATTATTAATTAATATGATTACATGATACTATAGTATCTTTATATTAAACTTTATATTATTTTTAACCATAAATAAATTTTATTGGTGGGGACACTTATTTTTCAGGTTGAAGCACTCAATAAGTTAAAAACTTTAAATAGTTTAATCAAACTGAATGCAATGAAGCTAAACAGAGCCAAAGGGAAGGAGGCCATGCATACTTGTTTAAAACAGAATGCTTATCGGGAAGCCCTCTCTGACCTGCAGTCGCCTCTGAATCCATGTGTTATTCTCTCAGAACTCTAGTAAGTGACGATCTTTGCTGTACTTGGTGAATTTTCCATGAAAATAGAAATGAAGAAAGGATTTCTGAGTGACTGCCTTGTAGGAGCAGTAGGGCTAGCTGTTAGCCTCCATAAGCACAATATATTTAAAGAAGGAAAATCTTAAATTTCTCAAAGGTTATGCTTGTGTGCATTAGGATGTATGCCTATTAACTAAATTTTCCTGTGGGGTTCATGAAAGTTATTACAAGTTATTTTCCTTTCAATTGTATGTGACTAAATTTGTTTTCTTTATTACTGGTTTCTAAGAGTTAAAAATCCTGCGTATGCAAAATGTTGGCAGCCATCATAGATTATTTACTATTTTCCTATTTCAAAATGAGATCTTTAATTAATTTGGAAGATTATTTCTCACTTTTTTATTCCCTTCAAAAGTACTAATGGAAAAGTAATGATATGTATTCCCATATGTCAATATTCCAAAATTGATCCCTCTTTAACAAATCAAGAATAAACTCATAATATTCCTAATTTTAATCCAATGATATGATCTGGTTTTTATTGATTACATATAATAACATAAGGAGGAATAAAGAAAGAAAAGGAGGAATTTTAAATGTAGGTAGTGAGAAGGATGAATCTGGGTTTTCAGTCTAGCCCATCTGGCATCACTACAATGCCAGCCAAAGCTGTCGTCCTAGTTACTTTTTTACCAAGAGGATATTTTCCAGTTCTGACTTCTGCAGAGCTAAATGAAACAAGTGAGGGTTTTCCCTACGTCTAATGTATCATGGCAAAATTACAGTCTTGCCATTTCTTTAAGTTGAAGTGGGCTGATTTTCCCCTTGTTTGATTTCAGTGTTGAAAAGTGTAAATACATGGATTCCAAAATGAAGCCTTTGTGGCTCGTGTACAACAACAAAGTGTTTGGTGAGGATTCAGTTGGAGTGATTTTTAAAAATGGTGATGGTATGTATTGAGGTTTTTACAGTACCAAATTCCTTAGTATTTTTCATTTGTTGTCAGTTTGCTTTATCTGAAAGGTGATGTGTAAATGTATAACAGATGCTAGCCAAGACGTAGCTATTAATGGTCATAAGGTTGAATTTGACACGTCCTAAATCCCTTTTTTCCCTCTTAGAAAATAATATTTATAGCTTACTTATATACATTGTTCTAATAAATCTTTCTTTTTTTCCCCTACAAAATACAAAGTCTAACTCTTTGGTAAAAAGCTTGTGAAGTACAAGAGAATATTTTCAATGGTATATTAATATATTCTGTTTCAGTGATAGCAATTTTGATGTTGCTGCCATAGTTTTGTATTTTAATTAAAATATCTTACAGATATTTTCTTTTTTTTAAAAAGATTTATTTATTTATTTATTTATTTTTTATTTATTCATTTGACACAGAGAGAGAGATTACAAGTAGGCAGAGAGGCAGGCAGAGAGAGAGGAGAGAGGAGGAAGCAGGCTCCCTGCCGAGCAGAGAGCCCGATGTGGGCCTCGATCCCAGGACCCTGGGATCATGACCTGAGCCGAAGGCAGCGGCTTTAACCCACTGAGCCACCCAGGCGCCCTTACAGATATTTTCGAAAGGAAGTGCCTCTGAGGTGATTACATCAATCAGAAGGCAGTTACAACAACCACCACTTGTTAGTTGTATGATTATAGACAAGTCACATAAAATTCACTGAGCTTCAGGTTCTTCGTGTCCATAAGGATTATAGTATTTGTATGTTGAGTTTATTAAAAGGAATTAAAGAAACATAAGTAAATGTGCTTATATCTATTTTAAAATGAACTTGTAGTGTTTTGCTAGACATCTAACCCCACTTGACCATATGGATGTCATTGTGCGGAAGTCAATACTTTCACAGTCCTGTGTTAGCTGAAAATTATCCTTAGATATGATAAAAAATAAAATTGGCTGTTATAGTTCTGTAACCCATCACATAATTACTTAAATGATTTTTAAGAACTTCCTGTACATTTTTAAATACAACCAGGAAAGAAAAAAATTCTGTGTGAATTGTATGGATGCTGTGCACAACATTATTATGATATGTAGTATTACAGTATTCATACAATTAGTATAGTAGCTTACATGTAGTAAACAATGAAAAATATTGGTTTTTTTCCTTAAGTAATCTCTACACCCAACATCCGGCTTGAACCGATGATCTTGAGATCAAGAGTTACATGTTCTACTGACTGAGCCAGCCAGCTGCCCCAATTAAAAATACTGTTTAACTTAATATAGTTAATAGTGTTATGGGCACATGCTAACCAATAAACCTAATATATATTTTTTAGATTTTATTTATTTACTAGAGAGAGAGAGCATGAGAGCAGGGTGAGGGGGAGAAGAAGCAGACTCTCCGCTGAGCAGGGAGACTAATGCGTGGCTGGATCCCAGGGATCTCCCTGGGATCAAGACCTGAGCTGAAGGCAGCCACTTAACTGACTGAGCCACCCAGGTACCCCTAAACCTAATATTTAACAAAATAAATATGGTCTACATTAAAATTTTGGGAAAATATTAGCATGGTATTTGTCAATGGTTTTAGTTAATTCTGGCTGAGTTAGCTAATCTTGAATTAATGTTACGAGACAAAAATGGAAAGCATTTATAATAAAGCAGGATTTTCCCCCCCTTAGATTTACGACAAGATATGTTGACACTCCAGATGCTGCGCTTGATGGATTTACTTTGGAAAGAAGCTGGTCTGGATCTTCGGTGAGATTTCTAGTGAATATATTTTTGTCTCATGTTGTATTCCTTCCACAGCAAAATTTTTAAAACTGTTTTTATTCCTTCTCTCCTGCTATTATTATTAATTGTTGTTCATGGTAATATTTATATAGCATTTTACAATTTATGGTGTACTGTCAAATACATTGTCTTATTGAAGCCTTATCAGATATGAAACTATATGTACAGAGATTCCAGAAAGAAAGAAAAGGCTTGAACTTCCAGTAAAGCCTGGACAGACACCAAGAGTCACACTCTATCTAACCTATGGTTTTGAAGGTGCTCTCATGGATGGTGCATTGGCTGGTGGTCCTGGGAATGACAAAGCCAGAGAGGGGCCTGCCCATCTTCTTAGCCTGGTAACATTGATTCCTCTGGGCGTCTGGGTGGCTCAGTGGGTTAAAGCCTCTGCTTTCGGCTCAGGTCATGATCTCAGGGTCCTGGGATCGAGGCCCACATCAGGCTCCCTGCTCAGCGGGGAGCCTGCTTCCCCGGCCGCTCTCTGCCTGCCTCTCTGCCTCCTGTGATCTCTCTCCCTCTGTGAAATAAATAAATAAAATCTTAAAAAAAAAATTTTAATAAAAACAAAAAACATTGATTCCTCTACCTTCCCAAAAGGGAAGTGTCCAGGGGTGCTCTTAGGGTTTACAGCTTGTCACCATTATCAGGTGACAGCAGAACAGCTTTATGGCAACAGATAAAACATAACGGATTTTAAAAGTTTAATCATTACCCAGTCTTCTAAGGTGAGGAGCAAATGAAGATAATTTACAGACAAGATGTTGATTATATAACAATATAAGATTTGACTCTTATAAACCTTTTAAAAAATTAAAAATCAAGCCTCACACTGGCCATAATATTCATAATGAAAAGGACAGAAGTCTGTAATAATACTGAATATTTTAAAAGCTTATAGAAAGAAATATGGAGGGCACCTGGGTGGCTCAGTGGGTTAAAGCCTCTGCCTTCGGCTCAGGTCATGGTCTCAGGGTCCTGGGATCAAGCCCCGCATCAGGCTCTCTGCTCAGCAGGGAGCCTGCCTCCTCCTCTCTCTGCCTGCCTCTCTGCTTACTTGTGATCTCTCTCTCTGTCAAATAAATAAAATATTAAAAAAAAAGAAAAATGGGCGCCTGGGTGGCTCAGTGGGTCAAAGCCTCTGCTCTCTGCTCAGCAGGGAACCTGCTCCCTCCTCTCTCTCTGCCTACTTGTGATCTTTCCCTCTGTCAAATAAATAAATAAAATCTTAAAAAAAAAAAAAAGAAATATGGAGAAAAGATGTGAATAGGCTATTCATAAAAGATATAAAATAAATACACTAAAAATTATGTGAACACAGTAAATTCCAGCATAGAAGTAGAAATTAAAAGAATAGTTGGATACCACTGACTTTGTAGCAAAGATTTTGTTAAATGATAAACTAGTCTAAGATAACTGTTGAAGCAACAAAAACACAAATATTTTCATATACCTTTGTAAATTAATATAAACCTCCCTGTATCAAGTTTTTTTAATATCCTCTATCCAGTATTTCCAGAATTTACTTTAAAATTAGAAATGTGGGGGAGCCTGGGTGGCTCAGTTATTAAGCATCTGCCTTTGGCTCAGGTCATGATCCCAGGGTCCTGGGATCGAGTCCCTGCTCCGTGGGAAGCCTGCTTCTCCCTCTCCCACTCCCCCTGCTTGTGTTCCCTCTCTCACTGTGTCTCTCTCTGTCAAATAAATAAATAAAATCGTAACAAAAAATAAAATAAAATTAGAAATGTGGGGGCACCTGGTTGGCTCAGTTGGTTAAGCAACTGCCTTCAGCTTGGGTCGTGATCCTAGAGTCCCAGGGTCAAGTCCCACATTGGGCTCTGTGCTCGGAGGGGAGTCTGCATCTCCCTCTGACCTCTCCCCTCTCATGTTCTCTTTCATCCTCTCTCTCTCAATTAGATAAATAAAATCTTTTAAAAATAAAATAAAATTAGAAATGTGGAGGGGTGCCTGGGTCGTTAAATTGGTTAAGCCTTTGAGTCTTCTTTTCAGCTCAGGTCTTAGAATGGTGAGTTCAAGCCCTGCATTGGGCTCCACGCTGGGTGTGGAGCCTATTAAATTAAAAATGTGGACAGAAATTTATGCACAAAGATATTCATCCTTGCTTTATTTACAAAAAAGAAAAAATTAGACCACTGTGGTTAAGTGTCCGACTCTTGATTTCAGCTCAGGTCATGATCTCAGAGACCTGGGATCGAGCTCTGCGTCATGCTCCCCACTCTGCAGGGAGTCTGCTTGTCTCCTCCCTCTGCCCCTCCCCCTGCCTTTCCTCCACCTCTCTCCCTTTCTCTCTCTTTCTCTCAAATAAATAAAGCTTTAAAGAAATAGTTAATGTTGGGCGCCTGGGTGGCTCAGTGGGTTAAAGCCGCTGCCTTCGGCTCAGGTCATGATCCCAGGGTCCTGGGATCGAGGCCCACATCGGGCTCTCTGCTCAGCAGGGAGCCTGCTTCCTCCTCTCTCCTCTCTCTCTGCCTGCCTCTCTGCCTACTTGTAATCTCTCTCTGTGTCAAATGAATAAATAAAATCTTTAAAAAAAAAAGAAATAGTTAATGTATTCATATGACCAACTATTTCAGGTATTTTACATTATTGTTTATAGAGAATTGCTTAACAATTTGGAGAAAGTGCTTATCTTCAAATGTCAAATAAAAAAAGTGAGGTGCAGAAATGTTTTCCTTTTTTTTTTTTAAGATTTTATTTATTTATTTGACAGAGAGAGAGAGATCACAAGTATGCAGGGAGGCAGGCAGAGAGAGGAGGAAGCAGGCTCCCTGCCGAGCAGAAAGCCGGATGCGGGGCTTGATCCCAGAACCCTGAGATCGTGACCTGAGCCAAAGGCAGAGGCTTAACCCACTGAGCCACCCAGGCGCCCCCAGAAGTGTTTTCATAAAATTATTTCAACTGTATTAAGAACTCATTGAAAAGTGACACTCTAAAATGTTGACAGAAACTAAAATGGTAATAGACGTTATTTCTGGGTGATGTAATTAAAGGCAATTTCACCGTCTACTTCATGTACCTATTTGTTTTCTTTTTTTTCTTAACATTTTATTTCTAGTAATTTCCACACCCAATGTGGGGCTCGAACTCACAATCCTGAGACTAATAGTGGCATGCTCTACTGATTGACCTAGCCAGGCACTCCTCATGTACCTGTTTCTGTAGTTTTCTTCAATGGCTTGTATTCTTTTTTTATCAAGGATTAAAAAACAGTAAGCACGTTTCATGATAGTAATACAGGTCCGTATGGTTTTACCTTTTCCTCTTTTACCTAATTCTTCATATTTTATTTTTTCTAAATTGTGGAGTATTTCATACATGAAAGTACAGAAAATAACTTACAATTTTTATGTTTTTATGTTGGGACTTAATAAATATATCTTTAGCAATTAAATAGTTATTAACATGTTCCAACTTTTTAAAAAAGGAATTAAACATGCAGATAAAATTAATGCATTCTCATCCCATTCTGCCTTCTTACATTTCAGAATTAACCACTATTTTAAAGCTGTAATATATATATTTTTATGCTTTATACATTTGGTATATATTGTATGTTTTGAATTTTAAATAAATGCTGTTATATCACATGCAGCTTTTACTTTTTTTCTCACAACATTTTTTGGGATTTATTAAGATTAATATGTGAAGTTCTAATTTGTTATTTTCACTTCTTTACTAATGTTTTGAATCAGTATCAAAACGTATCCATTCTTCTGTTACTAGCTATTTACATTGATTGTTTTTTCCAGCAATAACAAAAGCTTGAGTTTGAACACTTCTAAACAGATCACTCTTCACATACAGAAGAGATGTTTAGTTTATATAGCTGGAAGTGGAATTACTCCATCATATGGCATGTGTATTTTCAACTTGACCACCATTGTCCAAATGATTGTACCAGTGTTATGTTATCACCCAGAAATATCTCCTTGCCAATCAGACTTGTTGATTTTTTGCAGATCTGGTGGATATAACATGGTATCTCATAGAACTTAATTTGCATTTCTTTTATAAATAGCTTGGTTCTTTGTTCTCGGTGTTGAAAAGTACTGTGTTTTTCTCTCTGCTATAAATAACCTAGGTTCCTTTAAGGTTTATACTTCTTGTTATGTTATGTTTTAAAATTTTTTTTCTCTGTGCAATTATCTTTAAAGATATTCTTCTAGGGGTGCCCGGGTGGCTCAGTCAGTTTAAGCATGTCTTTGACTCAGGTCGTGATCCCGGAGTCCTGGGATTGAGCCCCGCATCAGCCTCCCTGCTCAGCAGAGAACCTGCTTCTCCTCTGCTCCTCACCCTGCTTGTGCTCTCTCTCTCTCTCTCTTTCTTTTTCTCTCTCTTAAATAAAATCTTTTAAAAGAAAGATATTCTTCTATATTTTATTTTGCAGATTTTATTTATTTGCAAACTTAGTGTGCTTTTCCCTCTTCTGTTTCTGCAATGGTTTGGTTCTGGTGTTGGTTTTTTGGAGTCCAGGTCTTTTTGACTATGATTTTTCTTAGTGGTTATTGGACTCAATGGATTTTTTCCCCTCTTGAGTCAATCTATTGAAAATAAAAATTGTCCAGGTCATCAATGTTTTCAAGTTTATTATCATACATCTTTTATAATATCTTGTAATTTTAAAACCTCTTCTGTGTTTAATTTTTCTCCTTTTTTGCATGTGAAAAATTATTTTATGTGTACTGTTTTTCTTTGTCTAGAGGTTTGCTTCTTAGTATTTTAAAAGAAGGAGCTTCTAATTTTGTTGATCTTTTTTCTATTTTATCATTGATTACCTCTATGATTTCCTTTTAGTTGTATTTATTCTGTACTAACTTTTTTTTAAATTAACCTATAATATATTATTTGCTTCAGAGGTACAGGTCTGTGATTCATCAGTCCTACACAATTCACAGCATTCACCGTAGCACATACCCTCCCCATTGTCCATCACCCAGCCACCCTATCCCTCCCCCTCTTCGACCCCCCAGCAACCCTCAGTTTGTTTCCTGAGATTAAAAGTCTCTTATGGTTTGTCTCCCTCCCTGGTCCCATCTTGTTTCATTTTTTCCCTCCCTACCCCCCCTGAGTCCCCACCCTGCCTCTCAAATTCCTCATATCAGAGAGATCATATGATAATTGTCTTTCTCGGATTGACTTAGTTTGCTTAGCATAATACCCTCTAGTTCCATCCAAGTTGTTGCAAATGGCAAGATTTCATTTTTTTTGATGGGACATTGCTGTTATAAACATTTGGGTGCACGTGTTCCTTTGGATCACTACATTTGTATCTTTAAGGTAAATACCCAGTAGTATAGTTGCTGGGTCGTAGGGTAGCTCTACTTTCAACTTTTTGAGAAACCTCCATGCTGTTTTCCAGAGTGGCTGCACCAGCTTGCATTCCCACCAGTAGTATAGGAGGGTTCCCCTTTCTCTACATCCTTGCCAACGTTTGTTGTTTCCTGACTCGTTAGTTTTAGCCATTATGACTGGTGTGAGGTGGCATCTCATTGTGGTGTTTTTTTTTTTTTTTTAAAGATTATTTATTTATTTATTTGACAGAGAGGGATTACAAGTAGGCAGAGAGGCAGGCAGAGAGAGAGGAGGAAGCAGGCTCCACGCTGAGCAGAGAGCCTGATGTGGGACTCAATCCCAGGACCCTGAGATCATGACCTGAGCCGAAAGCAGAGGCTTTAACCCACTGAGCCACCCAGGCGCCCACTCTCATTGTGGTTTTGATTTGTATTTCCCTGATGCCGAGTGATGTTGAGCACTTTTTCACTTATCTGTTGGTCATTTGGAGGTCTTCTTATCAAACTCAACACACAAAGAACAAATAATCTAATCAAGAAATGGGCAGAAGACATGAACAGACATTGCTGCAAAGAAGACATCCAAATATACTGACTTTTTTTTTTTAAAGATTTTATTTATTTATTTGTTGAGAGAGAGAGAGCATAAGCAGGCAGAGTGTCAGTCAGAGGCAAAGGGAGAAGCAATTCCCCCGCCGAGCAAGGAGCCGGATTCGGGACTTGATCCCAGGATCCTGGGATCATGACCTGAGCCAAAGGCAGCTGCCCAACTGACTGAGCCACCCAACTGAGCCAAGGACTGAGCCAGTTCCTATACTGACTTTTTGACAAGTTGAATCAAGGGTTTGACTCTTGATTTTGGCTCAGGTCATTATCTCAGGTTGTGAGATTGAGTCCTGAGTCTGACTTCATGCTGGGCATAGAACTGCTTAAGATTCTCTCTGTCCCTCTCATTGTTCCCTCCCCATCCCCACTCATGCTTTCTCTCTCAAAATTAAAAAAAAAGAAAAATCCTCTGTTAGCCTTATGGGGTTTCTGTTATATGTAACTGTCTTCTTTTGTCTTGCTCCCCCCTCCTTTTTAAGATTTTATTTATTTATTTGACAGCGAGAGAGAGAACACAAGGGGAGTGAGATAGGGTGAAGCAGGCTTTCTGCTGAGCAGGGAGCCCGATGTAGGGCTCGATCCCAGGACCCTGGGATCATGACCTGAGCCGAAGGCAGATACCAGGACCCTGGGATCATGACCTGAGCCGAAGGCAGATACTTGACGACTGAGCCACCCAGGCGTCCCTGTCTTGCTGCTTTTTAAATAATTTTGTATTTAAATTCAATTAACCAACATCATTAGTTTCAGATGTAGTGTTCAATAATTTATAAGTTAGGTATTATCTTGCTTTTGAAATTTTTTTCTTTATCGGTGTATTTTGCCATTTTAATTTTAATGTCTTGGTGTGGGTCTGGTTTTGTTGATTTTTGTTGGGGGGTTCTTTGTGACTCCTGGGGGCTTCTCTGTGACTCCTGGATCTGAATATGTTTTCTTCCCCAAATTAGGGAAGTTTTCAACTATTACCCCTTCAATTAAATACTTTGCCCCCTTTTCTCTCTCTTCTTCTGGGAATCCTATAATGTGAATGTTATTACATTTGATGGAGTCACTGAGTTCCCTAAGTCTATTAGCATTTTGCATAATTCTTTTTTCTTTATTTTATTCATCTTGATTACTTTCCATTATTCTTTCTACTAGGTTGTTAATTCATTCCTATGCTCTTCCAGCCTACTGTTACTGCATCAAGCATGTTTCTAATCTTGTTTATTGCACTCTTCTTCTCTGTTTTTTTTTTTTTTATCACTGTGTTAAGGGTCTCACTGATGTCTTTGACTCTTTTTTCCAAGTCCAGTGGGTATCTTTGTAATCACTACTTTAAATTCTCTGTCAGGTGTGTTACTTATATGTTTCACTTAGATCTCTAATTGTGGCCTTGTTGTGTTCTTTCATTTGGCACAGATTCCTCTGTCTTCTCATTTTGTCCAAGTTGCTGTGTCCACTTCTGTGTGTTAGGAAAGTTGGCTACATCTCCAATTCTTGAGGGTAATGGCCTTAAGAAGAGGTCCTCTAGTGCCCTGAAGTGTAGTGTACCCTGTTCTACAGGGCCTGGCACTTCCAGGAGTGTCTCCAACATGTGTTGCATGTGCTGTGCTGTTGTGTTCTGGCTCTTTTATCTTTAAGGCCAGTCATCTGCAGAAGCTCTCTTTGCCTTTTGTGGGCAGTATTTGGTCCCTGGCCTGAATGTTATTTTAAGTAGGGCTCTGGAACCAATGCCTTGCATAACTCCTGGATGGGGAGATGTGGTACCAGAAGGGGCTTGGGACATTCTTCTGGGAGAGGGGGCCTGCTGTGCTGAGCCTAAGTCAAGAAGGACTGGGAAGGACAGATCCACCAGGGCATGGGGAGGTGAGGTTGGTGTAGTAAGCGAGTTAGGTAGTGGGTGTTGGGTTTGCACTAGTTCCGGCAGGTGGCTCTACTTATGCTGAGGGGCAGGGTGCCTGCCCGTTTGTTTCTGGAGGGGTCCCTCCTTGAAGCCCGTTTCTCTGGGATCCTCCAAGATGAACAGATAACCTCCCCACTGTGCACCCAAGGCACTGTTCAGATAGCTATTTCCAGGCTGTATGTTTGCATGTTGTTTGCCCTGCCTTCTCTCCAGGAACAACCCCAATGCTGACCTTTAGAACTCCAGGCTTTAAGAAGGCCTTATTGTAAGAACTCACAAAATTTGGGCTCTCTTGTTTTCCAAGCCAATTGCTATAGGGATTGTTTTTCCTTGTGCACTCCCCTGTGTGGTAGTCTGTCTGTCGCCATTCTCAATGACCATGGCTCACTCCGCACCACAGTGGCCACAGTCCATTTCTCTTCCATGTGGTGTTTCTGTACTTCCTACCTTCTTCAGTGTGGCCTTTTCTCTACTTTTGTTGTAGAGTTTGTTCTGCCAGTCTTCAGGTCGATTTCTGGGGTATGTAGAATGATTTGACAGTTATCTAGTTGTATTCATGGGATGAGGTGAGCCTAGGGTCCTCCTGCTCTGCTGCCATCTTTCCACTGGCTTAACTCCTGATCTAGTTTAAATTATTATAACTTCCAAATGCATTGGATTTTTTTGTTGCTGTTGTTTCTGGTTTCTGATTTTATTTCTTTATTGTCAGAATTATGTGGTCAGTATAGATCACTGTCATATTTCTAAAGAATTTCTTTATGCTTTAACAAAAATGCCCAGTTTTCAAAACATCCCATTTGTGAGTAAAAGGACTCCATATGCTATAATTATTAGCAGTAAGGTTATAAATCAGTCTAGTTTATCAAGTTTATTAACTGTGTTCAAATCTATACTTTCATCAAATTTTTACTTATTTTTCACTTCAAAGATATGTTAAAACATCCCATTATGATTGGCATTTGTCAGTTTCTGCTTGCAGTTTTGTTAGTTTTCTCATTATGGTTTTAATTTGTATTTCCCTAATAACGAAGGATGTTGGCCAGCTTTTAATGTGCTTATTGGTCATTTGTATATCCTCTTTGGAGGCATAGCTATTAAAGTCCTTTGCTCCTTTTTTTTTTTTTTTTTAATATTTTCTTATTTATTTATTTGACAGAGAGAGAGACCACAAGTAGGCAGAGAGGCAGGCAGAGAGAGAGGAAGAAGCACGCTCCCTGCTGAGCAGAGAGCCGGATGCGGGCCTTGATCCCAGGACCCCGAGATCATGACCTGAGCCGAAGGCAGAGGCTTTAACCCACTGAGCCACCCGGGCACCCTTTCCCCCAGTAATCTTTACCCCCAACATGGGTTTCAAACTCATGAGCCCTAGATCAAGAGTCAGATGTTCTTCCTACTGAATCAGCCGGATACTCCTCATTTATTCATTTTTGAATTGGATTGTCTTTTAACTTTTGAGTTATATGAATTTTTTTGTATATTTTAGATACTAAACCCTATTAAATTATTTGGAAATGTTTTCTTGCATTCTATGGGTTGTCTCTTCACTTTTTTGATAGTGTCTTTTGATGCACAAAGTTTTTAATTTTGATGAAATCCAATTTATATCTTGTTTTTTGTGTGTGTTTTTGGCGTCAGGTTTAAGAAGTCATTGCCTAATACAATGTCATGGAAGTTTACACTTATGTTTTCTTCTGAAAGTTTTAGTTTTAACCCTTATATAAGAGATCATCAATCCACTTTTAGTTAATACTTTTACATGGTATATTGTAGGAGTCCAGCTTCGTTTTTTTGTATTTGGATATCCAGTTGTCTCAGTTCCGTTGTTGAAAAGACTATTCTTTCTTCAGTGAATTGTCTTGATACTCTTGTCATGTGTCAATTGAATGTAAATATGCGGGTTTTTTATGAACTCTAAATTCTATTTCATTGATCTACAAGTCTGTCTTTATGCACAGCCTTCATTACTGTGGATTATGTGAAATCCAGAATTGAGTCCTCCAACTTTTGTTCAATCTTTGTTTTTATTTATCTGCGAAGTCTTAATTTCTCCTTTGTTTTTGAAGAATAGCTTTACTGGATATTAAATTCTTGGTTTTTAGTCTTTTAGCTTGTTTTAATATGTCTTCACACTGCTTTCTAGCCTCTAAGATTTCTGATAAGTAATCAGTTAATATGGGAAGGGGTTAGGGGGTGGTCTCTGTAAGGGATGAATCACAATTCTATTATTGTCTTCAAAATTCTCTTTTTTGAATCTTGACAGTTGGATTATAATATATCCAGGCCTACTTGGATTTGACTTTGACTTTATTTGAATTCAAATTCATTTGAGCCTCTTAGATGTATAGATTTTTGTTTTTCATTAATCTTAAAGAGGTTTTCTGCTTTACTCTTTTCAAATATTCTTTTTGCCTTTTTTTTTTCCCTCTCCTTCTGACACAGCCATCATGTACTCGTTGGTTGTGTTCATTTTTCTTCGTTCTTTTACTTTTGTTCTTCTGATTGGATACTTGACCTATCTTCAAGTTTGCATTTTTTTTCTTATGGCTGCTCAAATCTGCTATTGTGTCCCTGTAGTGAATTTTATATTTCAGTTACAATTTCCAACTCCAGAATTTTTATTTGGGTCATTTAAATAATTTCTGTCTCTTGATAGTTTCTATTTGATGATTCATCATTTTCATACTTTTCCTTTAGTTCTTTAGACAGGGTTTCTTTTAGTTCTTTGAACATACTTAAAATAGGTGTTTTATTTTTATTTTTTTATTTATTTGAGGGGGTAGGAGTAGAGGGAGAAAGGTGAGATAGAGAATCTTAAGCAGGCTTTCCGCTTAGCGTGGAGTCCAAGAGTTAGATGCTTAGCTGACTGAGCCACCCAGGCACCCCTTAAAATGTGATGTCATGGGTCATGGGATCAAGCCCTGTATCAGCCTCCACACTCAGCAGGGAGTCTTCTGGAGATTTTCTCCCTCTGTAGCTCCCTCCACTTGTGCACGTGTGCCCTTTCTATCTAAAATAAATAAATCTTTTTTAAAAAATAGGTGTTTGGGGGTGGCTGGGTGGCTCAGTCATTAAGCATCTGCCTTTGGCTCAGGTCATGATCCCATGATCCCTGGGATTGTATGTGTTAGGGTAGTTCCTTCAGCAGCCAGCCAGGTAGTTCAGAATTGTATCTTAGCCCTAACTGGTGTAATGTCTCAATGTTAGCAAGAAGTGATAACTGTCCATCTAAATTCTTTGCTGCCCTGTACACTTCCCTGGGTATGCATAGAACACTATCCATGCACATGGCTTTGTAGATTTCTACCATTATGTTGGAGTTTTTCACTGTCCTATATGGACACCTTATTCCCCAGCTTTTTCCTTTAAGCTTTTTGGTTAGCCTATTATTTGCCCAACGGTTACTTACCCCTTAGATAGCTGCAGTGTTAGTTGATTGTGATTCTTTTTCTTTTCCTTTTTTCCCAAAACACCCTAGTAAAAGGCATTTCACAGTAGGTGAGGTCTGATTCAGATTAGAGAAACATAGAATTGTGAGTGAGATCTCCCTGGGAACCACTAGAGAGTTTGAAGAATGACAGCTCCAGAAATAGGGCCAAAGGAGCTCCAACTCCATTTTGCCCCTGGATTACTGTATTCACCGTGATTATGGACAGTTCATTGTCAAGTCTACTGCAGAACTGGGAAGTTGGGAAATTGGACTTTGTCATGTTGAAACAACTGAGATTCAGCTATTTTTTTCAATAAACACTTGCTGATTGCCACAGCTCTTTTATATTTCCATATTACTCAAATAGTCAATTCTAATAATTTTTTCATAGTGTTCTTGTTGCTTTTATGGAAGACTGGATTTTCAGAGGTCCTTAACTCCCTGTTTTTGCAGACATCACCTGGTTATAGAATTTTAAAATCTAAATTCACACTGCTTTCCTTAGAAACTTTGAAGATGTTATTCCATGGTATTCTGACCTCTGTTACTTTGTACAAGTCTACTGTCAGTCTAAATAGTATTTTTTTTTTTGCCCCATTGCAGAGAACAAATTTCTCTTTGCTTTTGGTTTTTGCAGTTTTACTACAATTTGTTGGTATATGGATTTTTTTTTTTACCTTCTCTCCCATTCTCATTGTGTCTTTTCAGAGGAAATAACATTTTCTTTTAGTTCCTACAAAATGTATCCATATTTTTAAATATTGCATTTCTTCCACCCTCACAGTCTTCTTCAACTTTAGTAGAGGTATGTTGGACTTTCCTGTTCTGTCCTGCATGTCTCTTAACCTGTTTTAACCTATTTCCCATCTTGAGGTGACATTCTTTGTAGTTCCTTATATTTTGTCTTCTAGTTCACTAAATTTCTCTTCTACATTGTCCAATTTCATTTTGTTGTGTAGTTGATAAAATTTGGTTTTGAATTCCTTTGAAATGTGAATTTCCTCTGTGAAAGTTGACTTTATCCCTTTAAGATTGTGAGTGTTTTCTGATTAATTTTGAAACTTGAATTGTTTTCTTCATTACTAAATATATTTTAGGATTTTTTAAAACTTAAAACACTTGCTATTTAATGACTGAGCCAGATGTTATATTAGGTTCTTCACATATGTAATGTCATGTAACTTAAAAAACTGAGAATGTGTTACTTCTTTTTAACAGGTGAGAAAATTAAGGCTCAAGGGATTTTAAACAATTTGTCAAAGGTTACAAAAATATTAAGTGAAGGAGCCAGATTCAAATCTAGGTTCGTCAGCCCAGCTAGCTTAGTTGGTAGAGCATGAGACTCTTAAATCTGGGTCTGTCAGACTATATACGTGATGACATTTTTTCATTTTACTATTCTAAGCAAGAAAGTAATCATAATGAGACATCTCTAGTACCCTTTATTTATCAAAGTGTTGTGGTGCCCCAAATATGTAACTTTCCATTGATTTGTTTTTTTGTTTTGTTTTGTTTTGTTTCTTTAAAGAAGGAGTTTTCTAGTCTTAGATCCTTCCATACTGTTGAGGTAGAAAGAGCAATTTGTTGTTGGTATTGTTACTTTTATGGGACTTGTGATTGAAATAAGGAAGTGAGATTATAATTTATCTAAAAAGGACCCTTTGAGTACCATAAGTGACAGAGTTTTGCTTTTAAATTGGGAGGAATTTCTATTACAGGTGTGTAAAAAGTAGAATTATTTTGGAATAATAGGAAGTTTTTTAGTCAAGCACATATACATAGGATATACTGTATAGATAGGAATGGATGATTGTGAACTCTGCCTGAGGAACATAAACCCAGAGAGATCTGGTTTACCACCTCCCCCCCAGGAATCCCCACTGTTTGTATATAAAGTTTTATTGGCACACAGCCACAACCCATTTGTTTACATACTGTCTGTGGCTGCTTTTATGCTATAACTGCAGAATTGAGTAGTCTGTAGTGCCTAAAATATTTACTATCTGGCTTAATCTCCAAAAGTTTGCTGACCCTTCCTATAAAGTAAATCCTTGCAAAAATTATTTTACTTGATTCTTTAAAAAGATTTTATTTATTTGGCAGAGAGAGAGCAGGAGAGCACAGGCAGGGGGAGCAGCAGAGGGAGAGGGAGAAGGAGGCCCCCTGCTGAGCAGGGGGTGGGGCTTGATCCCAGGACCTGGGATCTGACCTGAGCCAAAGGCATTCGCTTAACTGACTGAGTCACCTAGGTGCCCCGATTTTACTTGATTTTTGTCCTGTAAAAACTGGAGACTTTGCAAGCTTAGGCTAGTAATTCATTGGTTCTTCCCAAGGTTAGCACGTAAGCTACAAAGTAGTCTCCTTTGCTAAAAGCAGATTCAGACCATATGAGGAGTCATGTTCAGTTATCAAAGGCTGAGCTAAATATTTTGTTTTTAAAGTTCTGATGCCTACGGGGAGCCTGGGTGGCTCAGTTGGTTAAGCGTCTGACTTTTGATTTTGGCTCAGGTTATGAGATCAAACCCCATGTTGGGCTCTGCGCTGGACATGGAGCCTCAAGATTTTCTCCCTCCCTCTGCCTGCCATGCCCCTCACCCCTTCTCAAAAAAATAAATAAAAAGTAAAGTTCTGATGCCTACAAGCCAGGTCCAGGGACCCAGAGGGGATCCCACAGGACCAGCCAAGAGCGTCTTTGGCTTCATTCAGGACAGAAATTTACCAGGGCCAGTAGGAGGTGAAAGCAGAGTTTACTGAAGATAATAGGGAGAGCAGATACAGATGGGACTGTCCCAGACACTTGGAAAGGAAAGGAACCTGAGTCTCATCTTTGGGATCTGGGGGTTTTTATTGAGGATGATGGTCTGGCCTAAGTGTCCTCTCAGGTATCCAGGAACCAGTTAGAATAAGGACAAGGTCCAGATGTCCATCATAAGTCACTTATTCCTTGAAGCCAGCGTCTTGGCTTTGAGATGCCTAGCACAGTGGTTTAGATATTACCTATAGTGCTAGAAGACTCCAAAGATATCATTATCTTTGTCCCTTACAAGGAAGACATGCATTAAGGCATATGTAGGGTGGAGGTGTAGGTCCTACCAAGAATAGAAGCAGGAAAAAAAGTAAAAGGAACAAAACAGCTTTTGCTTTCATGGGGCCCCTTTGGTGTGCCTGTCTCATTTCCATCAGCCTGATTAAAAACCCCAATCCTTTTCTCTTAGCTTTTTTATTTTACCCATTCTATTCAAATGTAAAGCACATTTAGCTTCAAATGGAGTTCATTGTGACCTCAAGCAAAGGGAGGAAACCACATGTGGGAGTGCTAGAAATAAACCTAGTCTCTCTTATGGGAAGCAACAAGTGTCTAACAAGAAAAAGGAACCCGTCTGTTCAGTGAGATCTCGGCTGACTTTTTGCACTCTGACCCCATGTTTTTAAAATATGTAGAACTTTAATTCTTTACGGTTCATTTCTAAATGAATACCTTTTTCTCACCAAACTTTTTTTTTTTTTTTTTTTTTTTTTTTTTTTTTTTACTGTTTCTATAAATATGTGTTCCAGTGTTCCTGTTGTTTGTTTTTCTTTTGGCCAGCTGTTCAGGTTAAACTCGGTCACATAGCACACACTCTTATAACTTCAATCTTAAATCTTCAGGTACCTTCTATACTTACTACTTTGACCAGAATATTCTACTACTTGTAACAGTACCATGTTAGCATGAATGAAAGTGTGTATTTCTCATTTTTATTTTTCTCTGATGTCTCAGAAACACTCTTGGTATCTTTCATGTTAAATTAGAACATTTGTAAGCCATCAGTATGTTAGAACACTCTGACCTCTTTCCGTCAACAAATAATAGTTATTCAGCCTTTTCTGTCAAGTCTCATAGGTTGTCTATATGTAAATCTATCTGACCTTTGGTAGATTTGACAGTCCTCTTCTACCCCCTGAATTTTGGATGGCTGTCATCATTGTGGCTTTATATCTGAATTACATTAATGGAATTTACTTCCCTTTTAAGAGGGCTAAGGATAGTTCTGTAATGACACTGGTATCGGTAATCTTGGAAGGATTAAGAAAGAAGATGAAAGCAATGGAAACATTAGGTAAAGGA
Source organism: Ailurus styani (assembly GCA_002007465.1). Lineage (NCBI taxonomy): Eukaryota > Metazoa > Chordata > Mammalia > Carnivora > Ailuridae > Ailurus > Ailurus styani. Next base: position 127,146 of record LNAC01000951.1, on the reverse strand, counting down.
ATTATATTTTCCTCCTTTGGAAGCATAGGGCTCTAGTACCCCTCCAATTTGGGTCTATGTGTCAGAGTTAAGGCCAAAGAAAATTTTCTCCATACCCACTGAGAGTTGGGTTATGGGGCTGCCATCCTCTCTGCTGTAGAATTTATATTTTATTTTATTTTTGTTTTTATTTATTTATTTATCTATTTATTTATTTGACACAGCGGGGGGGAACACAAGCAGGGGAAGTGGGAGAGGGAGAAGCAGGCTTCCCGCTGAGCAGGGAGCCCGATGCAGGACTTGATCCCAAGACTGAGCCACCCAGGCGCCCCTAGAATTTATATTTTAATTCTTGTTTAGTGGAAAGGTAACAAATTGCTCCTTGGGTCAGAGAGTGTGACAAAGGAAGAGAAACATTACCAGTTGTTGTTACAGCCTTTAAAAGAATTGTGGAAGTTAAGTGCAAATCGGGCCCATATAAGGTGGTCAGGCCTCCAGGAGTTTGTCCCCAGTTTGACTTCTGTCAAACTGTCTGTCTGACAAGGATGTTTTTTCCTTCCCATTGTGAGAGTTTCATCCTCAAGACACTGAATGCTTTTATCATTGCACGCTGTTGAAGAGGAAGTTGTTGGATTTTTGCCCAGTTTGGCTGCAAGTGAGGTGGGAGGAGAAGCAAGAAAAGTGAGCCAAAGTGCAGTTTAACCTTGCATCATTTACCTCACACGTGCTGTGTCACAAGAAGGACAGGGTTGTTGGGAACACTTCCATGCTCCAAGCTACCTTTCTTAATGAAAGGTGACTTTTTAAAAGTGGAAAAAAAATTAATAATGCAGATGTAAAGCAGTGTATTGATACATCAGGCTGCCAACGTGTAGTTTGACAATTCTACTCCCAACCTTCTTTTGTTAGAGCTAGGGAAGTGCCTAAAAGAGGCATAAAATTATTGAATTCTTGGTTGTATGGAAATTTGGGGATTATTTAATGAAACTTTACTCTTCTATCAGATTGTTACAGTAATACACTCATACATTTTCCCAACATGCACACACACACACACACACACACACACACACACACACACACACACACACACACACCCTCTTTCATAAAGTCCTTCAAAGCTTTCTCAGAGCCTTCAGAATGACAAAAGCCCTTACATGACCTGTAGGGCCCTGCATAGTCTTTCTAACACTGTTTCTGTCCTCACCTTGCTTTTGTATTTCCCCTTATATTTTCCTCCAGCCCTGCTGTCCCTTCCTCCTCATAGAGATCTTTCTTAACTCTTGACATGTTCTCATGGCAATTCTCATTCTTACAAAGATCACACGCACATTGTGCATTCGTGCCTTGTCTGCTCAGTGAGAGCAAGGACTGCCTTTTTCTTTGCTCCTTTCTGTATCACCAGCAGCAAACACAATGCATGGCACATAGCTGTACCCATATGTTTATTGAGTCCTAGAATCCCATCCATTGCATTTTCTGTAGTCACCTTTCATTTGAATTTCCCAGGGTATTGCATTCTAGTTTGGAGTTGCTGTAAGGATAACATAGTTTTTTACAAAACTGAAGAAAATATTTACAACCAAAAGAAAAAAATGATAATATTAATATATAAAGAAGTCATATAAGTCACTAAGGAAAATATTTTAAAACCCTAGTAAATAGGGGGAGAATGTGAATACCTAAGTCTTAAATGAAAATCTTAAAATGACTAAAAGAGACATGAGAAAATTTTTATTTTCATAGGTATATAAATGGAATTCAGAGCAAAATGCTCCTTATCAATTTAGCAAAAATTATTTTACACAAGAGCAGCCTGAGAGGCCTATTATATAATCAGTGATTCTAGAGACTGGTGGGTTTAAAAGATAATTTTAGAGCCACAGAGGCCTAGTTTTAAATCTTAGTTCTTATGCTTAGTTAAAAGTATGACCTTTTGCAAATTACTTTTGTTTCTCATTTGTAAAACTGGGAACTTACCTTACAGGGATTTTGTTATTAAATTTGTCTATTCACTCAGAAATATTTACTGAGTGTCTGCTTTGTGCCAGGCACATTCTCAGGCACTGAGGATATAGCAGGGAACAAACATCCCTGCCTGGTAGAACTTCCATCCTAATAGTGGAGAGAGGGACAATAAACAAATAAAATGTACAAGATATCTGGATAGTGTTGAGGGCTGTAGAGGAAAATTGAAACAGGGAAGAGATAGCAAGTATTGTGTCAGATAGTTTTGTAATTTTAAATAGGATAATCAGGAATTTCTCACTGAGACAAACATTTTAGCAAAAACTTCAAAGAAATAAGGGAGTAAGTCATGTAGAGGTTTTGGGGAAAGATTTTCTAGGCAGAGAAAACGGAATGAGGGAATGTTGTGCCTGCTGTGTTTGAGGAAAGCAAGGAAGCCAGTGTAGTAGGAATAAAGTGAACAAGGGGAGGAGAGGTGAAGGGCCTTGTGAGCTATAGCAGCCATGCTGGCTTTCACCCTAAGTTGGTAAGCCAATGTAGAGCTTTTGATAGGGGGGGAGTGACATAATATGCATACTTTTTAAATGGATAATATTGCCGTTGCATTTAAAGCAGACTATTATGTGGAAGCAGGGAGACTAATAAGGAAACTTGAATAATTGAGTAAAGATTGTTGGTGACTTGGTTTAGGGTAGGAGCTGCAGGAAGAGTAGAGGCAGAGAAGTCTTAAGTACACATTTTCAAGATAGGTAAATGTTGGTCATAAGAGAAAGAGTCAAAGGTGGGCTTGAACAACTGGAAGGATGGAGTTGCCATTCATTAAGTAAATGTGTAAAGTGCTTAGCCTGCTGTGTGGCACCTGTTAGGTGCTCCATAAAGAGTGATTCCCTTCTCCAAAATATTTTAGAATAAAAATAAAAGACTTTTCTTTTGTCTGATGTGCTTCTGTCCATGTACACAAACAAATAGAATATTTCACTATGGGGCGCCTGGTTGGCTCTGTGGGTTAAAGCCTCTGCCTTTGGCTCAGGTCATGATCTCAGGATCCTGGGATCGAGCCCTAAATCAGGCTCTCTGCTCAGCAGGGAGCGTGCTTCCTCCTCTCTCTCTGCCTGCCTCTCTGCCTACTTGTGATCTCTCTCTGTGTGTCAAATAAATAAATAAATAAAATCTTTTAAAAAATATTTCACTAGAATAACTGGATAACAGATTATACATTTAGCTGGTACATTGGAGTTCTGGTAAACTACTTCATCTGTTGGCTAAGAGATCTACCCCCCCCAACAGAAAATAGAACTTTTATTTTTCCATATGACAATAATACAGAAATGGCAAGGGTATCAATAGTAATAAAACCTTTTAAAAATCAAAGAAGAAACTCTGTTAAAGTTTCATTTTATGAATAACATACACATGTGACTATGCCCATTTTTTTCCCTTTCAGGATGCTGCCTTATGGCTGTTTAGCAACAGGAGACCGCTCTGGCCTCATCGAAGTTGTGAGCACCTCTGAAACAATTGCTGACATTCAGCTGAACAGTAGCAATGTGGCTGCTGCAGCAGCCTTCAACAAAGATGCCCTTCTGAACTGGCTTAAAGAATACAATTCTGGGTTAGTTTGTTTATCATTCTTCTGAACAAACAGCCAAACAAATAACTGTTTTTTCAAGTAGAATCATCAGTGTCCTAGGGGAAATGTTAGTATTACTACTTTATTTCAGATTAGATCAGAATGACAAATAGGCCTTCCTAAAGTCTCACAGATGGTTAGCATTAAATTCTGCTTTATCTAGATCAAATTTCAGAGCCTTATATAGTAGTTACAGTCTAAGAATTTAAAAATTTTTTAAATAATTTTTGAATGTATCAACTTCTGTAATTACATGAATGTATGCACTTAGTAAGTTTTCAGATTTTTACAGTAGAAGTAAATGAGTTTGTGGACTGTAATTGCTCCAAATTAAAAAAAAAAACACAGGGCTGGGAATGGTGTTATTATTGGTTACTATGTTGGAAAAGCCCTACTCATAGACAATTTAGGAATTTCACAATGAGGGGAAAACACTGCAAGTATTTTGGCTAAAGACCTAAATAAAAGTCAGATTTGTATTTTATCATTGGCAAAACCGAAGGACTTGTGAGAATTAGTTTTCAAATTTCGATCTTAAGACGTTGTCTCTAAAGGTTCTGTATTACTAACTTCTAATTTAAGTCAGTGATTTAAAGTGTTGGAACTGTAATACTTAACTCTTAAATATGGAATTCTAGTGTTAGGTCAAAACTGACCAAAAAATGTTCTACAGCCTAGTATCAGCCACCAAAGTTGATGGTTTCCTCTTATTATTATGCATATGAACTTACTCAGAAAATGAAGCTCAGTCCCCAGGACGCAGCAGTTTGAATGGCTGAGGTCCAGTTATCTGATGTCTTTGAGTCTTCCTACTGACCTGCCTTGCTTTCTGCCCTGCTTCTGCAGTGTTCACCCTCCCTCTCTTGGCTGATCCAGGATGTTCTGCTCATAGGGTTTTGGCAGCTCTGTGTTGCCTTTCTATTCACAATTAAAAAGGGAAGCAGATGTGTGAATTGGGTCTCATCCCATACTTTTGGAGACTGAAAATCTTTGCTGCTTCTTTTGTTTATTTATTTTTTTCTCTTTTCCAGGGATGACCTAGACCGAGCCATTGAAGAGTTTACTTTGTCCTGTGCCGGCTACTGTGTAGCTTCTTATGTCCTTGGGATTGGTGATAGACATAGTGACAACATCATGGTCAAAAAAACCGGCCAGGTGAGCTGCTCCCCAGATCTGCCAAGGGCCGTGGTGATGCTATTACTTATATACAGCACAATCTCTTGTGCAATTCAGGCAGATTCTTTAGTGATCTTTAGAGTCATGTCTTCATGCTTTCCTTTTATTTCCCATCCCTTATTTCACATACCATCTGCATCATATATTCGTTGGTTTGTTTGCTTAAAGTTAGGTGATAAGCACATATCTAATGTTTGAAAAGTTATTGCAGTTATTTAAAATGACATATTCTTTCAGTATAAGATTTGGGGATCGCTTCTTGGCCTTTTGGCTAAGATCAAGTGCAATATAAGATTTGGGGAAAGGGGCGTCTGGGTGGTGCAGTCGGTTGAGTGTCTGACTCTTGGTTTCACCTCAGGCCATAGTCTCAGGGTCGTGGGATTGAGCCCCACTTCAGGCTCTGCACTCAACGGGGAGTCCACTTGGGACTCTCTCTCCATCTCCCTCTGCCCCTCCATCCCAGACTCTGTCTGTCTCTCAAATGAATAAATAAATCTTAAAAAAAAATGATTTGGGAAAAAATTAATGAGAGGTTCCTGGGACACTAAACCAAAAAAAGCTTTGTCAAAGAAAAAGATGGGCAAAAAAGGAAATGTAGTTGTAGTATACTGTTGCCACATGGCTTAGCTTTGAAATGTATTTACGTAGCCTGAATAGCATAAACACTGAGTATTGATTTAACCAGAAATTATGATACACTGTGCCTCATTGTATAGCATTACATCAGCACAAAGTACTAAGTCTTTACCATCCATAATTTACTTCAAAACTAGGTGGTAAAAGATAAGAATAAACATACCATTTTAAAAAAATGGAGGAAAAGCCCGTGAACGAGTGGGGAGAAGTTACCTCTAAATAGTAGCACTCAGGGTGTTGAGGGGGCTACTGGGGCAAAACAATACTTTCTTTTTTCTTTCCATATGTAGAAATACTGACCAAAATAGTTTGATATATAGAACTATTTGACTTTTTAAAATCTGATGTATTTATTATTTGGATGCATTTTTCTTTTTTCTTTTCTTTTTTTTTTTTTTTAACTTTTACTTTTTAAAGATTTGTCTTTCCTCACAGGATAAATGCAGTTTAATATCAGGTCTGGGTTATTATTGACTATAGAAGATCTATGAATGTTAGAAACACTCTTCTCAAGTGCCCTAATAGCCTTTGAAAAGAGAAAAGGGGGGCGCCTGGGTGGCTCAGTGGGTTAAAGCCTCTGCCTTCAGCTCAGATCATGATCTCAGGGTCCTGGGATCGAGGCCACATCACACACTCTTCTCAGCAGGGAGCCTGCTTCCTCCTCTCTCTCTGCCTACTTGTAATCTTTCACTATCAAATAAATAAATAAAATCTTAAAAAAAAAAGAATTATTAAAAAAAAGAGAGAAAAGGGCTCATGAACATTTTGTAATGTATGTAATTATCAAATCACTATGTTGCACACCTAAAACTAATGTAATACTGTGTATTAACTATATGTCATTACAAGGAGTGAGGATCAGTGTAGTAGTGTTGAGGGTCTAGGACTGCTGAGATCTTGCCTTTCTCTTTGGAACCAGAGAAACAAGAAAAATTAAGTGCCATTTATTTTCCAGCTCTTCCACATTGACTTTGGACATATTCTTGGAAATTTCAAGTCTAAATTTGGCATTAAAAGGGAACGGGTGCCTTTTATTCTTACCTATGATTTCATTCATGTGATTCAACAAGGAAAAACAGGAAACACAGAGAAGTTTGGCCGGTGAGTATTGTCCTCATGTCAAGGATAAACATATCTGACATTTTCTCATCTGACTAGCTGGACTGGCATTTCTTAGCTGAGATATATTTAGATCAGGGAAATATTCAGTCTGCTAACTGGGGGTTTTTGGGGAATTTACCTGTCAGATCCATGTTCTGGTTCAGAGAGGAGAAACAGAATCTAGAAACTTAAAATAAGTTACTGTGTTTTATTCCAAATAGTATATCACTTTTTTTTTAAAAGATTTTATTTATTTATTTATTTGACACAGAGCGAGAGAGAGATTACAAGTAGCCAGAGAGGCAGGCAGAGAGAGAGGAGGAAGCAGGCTCCCCGCTAAGCAGGGAGCCCGATGCGGGCCTTGATCCCAGGACGCTGAGATCATGACCTGAGCCAAAAGCAGAGGCTTTAACCTACTGAGCCACCCAGGCTCCCAGTATACCACTTTTTATCTATCTTAGAAAATTCTCTGAAACTGTTAAGACATTTCATAATGAAATGATGGGAGGGACAGGCATTTTGCTCTCATTTTAAGGGAGCCAGGGTTCAGAACTTTGTAATCTCTGATCTAGTCCTCACTACTTGTAAGTTTCTAAGCACATTACTTGTCTTCTTGTCTTGTTTCTTCGTCTTAAAATAAGGACACAAATAATTAAATTTTAGGGCTGTTTTGGAGCACCTGGTTGGCTCAGTCAGTTAAGCATCCAACTCTTGATTTTGGCTCAGGTCATGATCTCAGTTTCATGGAATTGAGCCCCATTTGAGGGCTCCATGCTCAAGGGGGAGTCTGCTCCTTTCCCTCTCCCTTGGCCCCTCCCCAAGCTCTCTTACTCATTCTCTCCATCTCTCTCAAATAAATAATTTTTTTTTAAATTTAGAGTTATTACGATAGAGGTAAGTAATATGATGTGACCAACTCATACTATATGCTTGCCAAGTGATTGCTATAATCATTTCTAGATTTCTAGTTCTGCCTGAGTTTCTGCAGAAGATACCTCTTGGGTGGTTTTTTTGTTTGTTTTTCTTGTTTTTTGGTTTTTTTGGGGGGCAAAATTAGGGAGATAGTATTAGATGTTCCTCTTGAATAACTATTTTTTTTTTAAGATAATTGATTTGACGGAGAGAGAGAGAGAGAGACAGCGAGAGAGGGAACATAAGCAGGGGGAGTGGGAGAGGGAGAAGCAGCCTTCCCGCTGAGCAGGGAGCCCGATGCGGGCTCAATCCCAGGACTCTGGGATCATGGCCTGAGCCGAAGGCAGACGCTTAACCAACTGAGCCACCCAGGCACCCCTTGAATAACTATCTTTAAGAGGAGAGAGGGAAAGCAAGATGATATGGAGGTACAGTGCAAAAGCATCAATACTGACTTGTGGGGAAATCAAATAAATTAGTCTCTGTTAGACTACAAATTAGTTAGACTACGATGGAGTGTGACTGCAAATCTAGAATCTACAAATATGTTCAGAAATCCTCATGGATTATAAATTACCACTTGTTTTAGAACTAGTTTTTGGGTCTCATAAAATTAAAAAGCACAGACTAAGTGTTACATAGCCTTTTAATAAAATTTCAATTTAGTGTGTGTGATTTTAGATAACTAGATTTAGTCTATGTAAATTTTATTCTTGGGACAATTTCCAAAGAGTTTTAAAAATCAGAAATGAACTATTAGTTCAGTAGAAATGAAAGTCTAGATATGTCTCTCTTGCTTTTCTTTGTGAAATTTGTGCTCTTTAATATCATGTTATTGTGATTTGTTGCATCAACTGAAGCTTCCGCCAGTGTTGTGAGGATGCTTATCTGATTTTACGACGGCATGGGAATCTCTTCATCACTCTCTTTGCACTGATGTTGACTGCAGGGCTTCCTGAGCTCACATCAGTCAAGGATATACAGTATCTTAAGGTACAAACCCCTTTTCTTTGTATATTGGACTTTATAGATATGAAGCTTAGCTATACCTACCTATTTTGTTCAAATGTTCAAAGGGAATGGAGCAAAGCCATTTCTTGTTAGACTGTTCTTAACCCAGGAGTGGAAGTGACACACAGCTGAGTAATTGTCTTGCAATAATCATGAGCTTCATCCTCAGAAACCCTTTGGCAGAGATTATATTATCACCCTATCTTTTTGTCATTCTCTGTCCTGCAAAAGGCATTTAAATAAGAACATGAGGCACAGAACTTAATGGTGGCTGGGGAGGTGTGGCTGAGATTTTTGACATTTGCATGTCACTATGGAAGATACATGAAATCAGATTTTTTTCCCTTTCATTTTTAGGACTCTCTTGCCTTAGGGAAGAGTGAAGAAGAAGCACTCAAGCAATTTAAGCAAAAATTTGATGAGGCACTCAGGGAAAGCTGGACTACTAAAGTGAACTGGATGGCCCACACAGTTCGGAAAGACTACAGATCGTAATGATCAGCCTTTGCTCCTAACGTTGGTTTTGTTTAGTTTTCAGTTTGCACTTGCACTAAATTGAACATGACCCTGCCAGAGATGTTATAAAGGGAATGAAATCCTGGAACTCAGTTAAATTAAAAACAAGGCATCCCACAGAACCTAATCTGAACAATCCCCGGTGACCACACTCTGCTTTATTGAATGCTTCCAAGATTCATCATGAAAACTTCCAACATAATGGATAATCATTTCCTGCTGACTTTGCACGCTGAAGAATGCTACTAGAGATTGTTTTCTGTCTTCTTCTTCTTCTTTTTCTTCTTCTTCTTCTTTTTTTTTTAAGTATTTGGTACTTTTCCAGAAAGGTGTAAATACTTCTTTTTGTATTGTGACCAAGTGTTACCACTCAGCCAACTTATCCACACCTGGGAACTGATAGTTGTTCTTACTTTCCAAATGAGGCTTAAAAGAAAGGTATCTTCCTTTTTTAAAATTATATCAATTATAAATTATAACATAATTTGAAATTATTGTTATTTTTCAAAAGAAATCTTTAAATCTGTGGAAAGAGTAATTCTTTTGTTGATATTTATCTACCATGACAGCATCATTCCTACCAGACTTGGTGAAAATCTGCTCATGAGGCAAATATAATATATATGCTGCATATATATTTATAAATTTCTAGTGGGAGTTCTATATAAAAAGACATTTTTTTTCTGTCTGCGTTTTAAAGTTTTACAAAAAGCAGAGCTTTTTCTTAAGTTAACTTTTTTAGTTAACTGTATGAGATCCAGTTCTTCCAGTTGCTTCTGTAATGAGGCACATAGTAATTTCAGTTTTACGTGGTATCTATGAAAGAGTTCACTTCATAGAGCATAATACTTGAGCAAATATATCCAAGACAGAAAGCAAATGAAAAGAAACTATTTATGGAATCATCTCCAGACCTAAAATTCAGTATTTTAGTAAAATGCCAGCTGTTCTTACTGTATTTATTAAAACTTGTAATAATGTGATTTTTCAAGGATACTAGTTCAAATTGAAATGGTTTCATGCCACATGGAATTCTTTAATTTATTTGTTGAGGTACCATACATTTAGGGTGCTAGATGGCAAATAATGTTAATATGTGCAATAAGAACTACTGGTTTGAATGTGTAAATGGATGCTCTTTCAGAGTACTGGCAATATCCAGCAAAACTACTGCTTTTTCTCCAAAGACTTTTGGGAGCTCTCAATCCTCAGTGACATGAGAAAGAGAACCGAGTATTTACCCTGTGACTGAGTTTTCTATAGGAATTTTATTAAAGATTGTTTAATTTTGTTGTTCTCCTTCATGTTCTCAGTCAAATAAATGGGTGAGCTGGTTTCAGCTGCTCTTGGGACGTGTGGGCTGCTTCTTTATAGACAGCGCAGGCCTTTAGATCTCGGCACTGGGACTCAAAGAAATGGTCAATCTCAAAGAACAAATCTCAAAGAAACAAATCAATCTGAGAAGTTGGCTGAGGCTTATGGTCTCTTCTCTGACTTCTCTCTCTGCTTCTCAGCCCCAGCAGGCAGTGTGGGAGGCCTCTTGGACTTTGGTGGGAGCCCGAGGGTCATCAGGTTTTCATATCTTTGTGAGGTACCCTGAGGTTAGGGAGAATGCCCTTTCAGTGACTCAGTATCCAAGCCAAGGCCAGACTGTAGCCACTTTGAATCTCTCTTCATGGGGCAGTTTTTCAGAGCAAGTCATAGTTTCTTAGAAATAACTCAGCTAAGGATGGAGATTGACCTCTGAACTGACTATTCCCAGGTCTGGTCCAGATTGAGTGAGAACTCCAGGAACAAGACTGTGGAAGGATAGATTTGTTCAAGGATCTTTGTCCGGTAGACTGCTGTCAGGGGTTTGGAGACTGGTGAACATTGCCAGCTAGAAGTGGGCACCACTGTTTCTGAAGAAATCTCCTCAGCCCGTAGGGAGTCTTGGTAAATATATGGCAAATCATTGAACATGAATGTCAAGAGTAAGAAAGGGAAATGAACCTCCCTGGACAGTGCTGGACCTGAGCCCATGATGGCTCTGGACTCCTTTCTACCCTCTCTGCCATAAGCCCCTCAAAGATAACCAGGACACTGTGACACAGTAGCCTTATGTAGCTGCTGACCACTCCTAACAGGTTCTCCCCACATAATTTCTGAATTGCCTCTTTCTGATTCTCAGGTGCTCTGGCAGAGCCAGAGACGAGGAGGTAGAAGGCAGAGGATAGCAGCCTAGAGGTCTGGGCTGTAGGAGGAGCTTGTTGCATGGGTGATGGTTATCTAGCACCTTGGCTTTTAAGTGCTCTGGTCAACAATAAATCTTAGCCCAAAACACTTGGCTCCTTGTCTTTTGGTCCTTTCCCAAGTTTATCCAGAACAATGTTTTGGAAACCCTGTGCATTTCCATACTTGAGGGCAGCCTCTGTGTCTGCCTGGGTCTGGGAAGACAAAGTATGGCTTTGTTGAACAAGTAATTCCTGAGTATTAACCTCACATGTCTGTAGGCAGACCCTGGGCTGCAGAGACCAATATTTGCAATCCCAGTTCTTCCTCTGTCACTCTTGAGTAAGGTATTTTATTTCTCAGGGTCTGAGCTTCCTAGTTTGTAAAATGGGCCTAGTAATAACTGCCCTACTCATTTCTCTGTGTTGGGGAGAGGCTAGGGTAAGATCTTCAATGAGAACATAGGCTGAGTCCCCCAGTGACCTAGGCTATTAGTACCAGACCAGTCAGTCACCCTGACTAGGACCAGACCAGTCAGGTACCCTATAATGCAGAGGTCACTTGTCTGCAGAAGGTAAAAGACTAGTCTATCGGGTGGAGAGCAGAGAGGGACCATGCCATGTTACCCTGACTATTGGGAATGGGCAGTTTTTTAAAAAGGAGGGGGCAAGTGCTAGAGTTTCTTGGAACAGAAGGCCTCTGGGCTGAGTCTTCAAGGACAGACAGAAGCTAGGTGAAGGAGTGATAGGTAAGACTAAGCAGGAAGGTACAGCATGTTACAAAGGCCTGGAGGGGAGGAAAAACGGGATCCATGAGCACTAACAGGCTCAACAGTAATTTCTTTGCCCCTGCCTCTTCCCCTTCCTCCATTCCAGAATGCTGCACTTCTCAGGGATCCAGACAGGATCTGAACTTTAGTCATGTCATACTGGAGCCTCTTCCTCTTTCACTGTCTGGCAGTTTTATCCCCTTGTCTGTTGATGGAAAAAGTGTCTGGCATCACCTTCTGGGTTATTCCTGCTCTAAAATGTATAACTAATGGATTTTTGGAACTCAGGGTTCCTTTCCACTTTTAGTAAAGCCCAGATTCAACAGAATGAGAAAAGTCTGCTCTTTGAAACTCCCAACATTTTTTTTATTGTGAGAAATGGCACATAAAGTATACAAAACAATAAGGTATATAAATAGGCGTAGCAAATATTCTAGAGCAGACATCAAGAAAATCATCGCATAGGTCAAGAACATTGCCCTTCAAAAACCTTACCAATTCCCCTTCCTGGTCCAGGACTCCCTCCCTGTCAACATAATTCACTGTCTCTTCTTTGATGGGAATCATCTTATTTCCTTACTTTGCAGTTACGTTGCCTACTTCTTGAGTCAGGCTTCTTTTGCTCTACATTATGTTTTCAAGATTCAGCCATGCGGTGGCGTCATTCTTTATCATCACCACAAAATACTCCATCTTATGGATTTCCTATAATTTAAATATCCTTTCTGCTGTTCGAATACATACATGTAGTTTCTAGTTTGAGGGTATCACAAATAAATAATGCTGCTATGATGTTATAATTTATCTGCTGATTCACAGATGTATATATTTCTTTGAATGTATATACTTAAGATTAAAATGAATTGGTCATAGAATTACGCATATCTTTATTTTGACTAAATAATGCTAAAATAAGTGGTTTGCCAACTTACTCTTCCTCTAATACTTAAATCTCGTCACTCCATATTCTCACCAGTACCTAGTTAGCCAACATTTAAAAAACTTCAGCCATTCTGATATGCGAGGTGAAAAAAATTTGCATTCTCTGATTAGTAATGAGATTAAATTACTTTTTCATATTTTTGTTCATTTCAGTTTTCTCCTTTGGGAAGTGCCTACTTAAGTCCTTTGTCCATTTATTTATTTGGATACCTGCCATTTGTTCTTTGTTGTTGTTGTTCTGAGGAGGGTTTTGTTTTTAATACTGCTTTTTGGTTTTTGTTATGTGAAATTACATATTTTGTGTACAAGCCTTTAGTCAGTCACGTGTTGAAAATACCTTTTCCACTTAGTGTGTGACTTTCTCAGTCTCTTAACGTTTTTTCTCATAGTACATGATCTTAATTTTAATGTAAAATTTATCACTATTTTCCTTTATGGTAAATATCCCTTGTGTAGTATTTAAGATATTTTTCTCTAACCTAAGGTCATGAAAATATTCTCCTGGATTATTCTCTAAAAGCTCTTAAAAAAAAAAACTATTCCATTTAGATCTATAACATACCTGGAATTGCTTTTTATAAATAGTATGAGATGTTTTTTCCTATATGGGCACCAAGTGTTCCTAGTATCTGTTATTGGGATCCTTTGACCACTCTTCTATAGATCCACCTTTGTCATAAACCAGGTGTCCATATACACAGGAGTTTGCTTCTGGACTCTAGAAGATATCCAGTAGATTTCATCTACCTATTTTTATTTTTTAAGTTAATTTATCATATTCATATATAGCATTTAGTGTGTACTAGGCATGCATCTAAACTGTATATATTTAATCTGTATAACAACCTTACGTATAGGTGCAAGTGTCCTTCCCCACTTTACAGATGAGAAAACTGAGGCTTAGAAGGTTAATTAATTTGTCCATAGTCACAAAATAAAAACCAGCATTCAAACTCAGGGAAAATCTTAAGTGTTAATGCTCTGTCCTCACAATTATCAATGATGCCTCAATATACATTTCAGAATCTGCTTATTGAGATCCGTGGAAAGAAACCTGTGGAAATTTTGAATGAATTGCATTATAGATGAGGTCAAAGCAAATTCACATCTTAAGACCATTGACTCTTCCAATCTATGACAATCGAGTAATCTTCATTTAGATCCTCTTTAATTTTATGTGCACAGTGATTTATAGTTTTGTAGAATCTTGTATATCTTTTGTTAGATTTCTGGGTGATTTTAAGTTTCATTGTTGCTAATCTCTAGCAGTGGTTTTCCAAATATGGTCCCCTAAGTAGGATTATTAGCATCTCCTGGGAAGCTTAGAACCACAAATTCTTGAGGACTCCCCTCCCCTCTGCAAGACCTACTGAATCCAAACCACTAGAGGTGGAATCCAGCAACCTGTATTTTAATAAATCTTTAACAAGTTTCAGAGCAATTAATAGATATACAGTTGATGTTTACATTTAGCAGACATGCTAAACATTCTATTAATCCTCTTTATAGAACTCATTTTGATTTTGCATATATGATCTACAAATATAGTTTTATTTCTTCCTTTCTATTCCCCTCAACATTTTCTTTTTCTTGACTGTCTGCCCTGCTTAGGAATTGCAATAAAATGTTGAAGAGAAGCAATACTAAATCTTTTATTGGTCTCAAAGGGAAAGTTTTCAATGGTGTATGCTCTGGAATCTGGATCTTTTACCAGATTAAGGAAGCATGCTTCAACTCCCAAGGGATTTTTTTTTAATCATGAAAGGATGCTGAGATTATCAAATTATTTTTCTGCATTTTACTAAGGTTTTTCTCATTTGATAGGTTATATTGATTAATGTTCAAATTTTAAACCAAAGTTTACATTCCTAGAATGAGCCCAACTTGATTGTGATGTATTTTTTTAATATACCACAAGATTTGATTTGCCAATATTTCATTTGGGATTTTGCATCTATTTTTATCAGCGGGATTGGCCCATAAATTTTTTTTTAAGATTTTATTTATTTATTTGACAGAAAGAAAGAGGGAATATAAGCAGGGGGAGTGGGAGAGGGAGAAGCAGGCTTCCCACTGAGCAGGGAGCCCGATTGGGTCTCTGTCCCAGAGCTGAAGGCAAATGCTTAATGACTGAGCCACTCAGGCACCCCAAGCCCATAAATTTCTTTTAAGATCCATGTTAGGTTTTGTGACCTTATAACACAGGTAAGATTGGCATTATTTCTTACTTAAAAATCTGATAGAATTTTGCCAGTGACCTTATATCTGATGTTTTCTTTGTGGTATGGATTTCATTAATAGTTAGAGGAATATTCAGATTTTTATCTTATTGTGTCCATTTTAAAGAGTTGTAATTTCTAGGAATGTGTCCATCTACATTTTAAATTTTATTTCTATAAATAATTGATGTCTTAAGAGTTTATTAATATTGCAGGATTTATACCGATGTCCTATTTTCATTTTTGTTATTGGTTAGTGTCTTCTCTGTTTTCTTAATTAGTCTCACTAGAGGTTTTTCAGTTATATTGGTCTTTACAAAGAATTAACTTTTTGTCTTTTTTGATTCTCTAATGTATGTTTGTTTTCAACATTCCTTTCATCCCTATTATTTCCTTCCTTCTACTTTATTTGGTCTTACTTTACCTTCTCCAGTTTTGTAAGATGGTTGCTTGGCCAATCGATTTTAGCCTTTATAATAACAGTCTTTATCTGCATCCCCTAAGTTTTGAGATGAAGTCTTTTCATCCCATTCCGTGAAAAGTATATTCTAATCTCCATCTTTCTTTCTTTGTGACTTGCTGGTTATTTACAAATATATTTCCAAATACATGTGAATTTTCTCATTACTATTTTGTTGTTGATTTTTAGATTGATTGCATGGCATTCAGGGAACATAGCTGTATGATTTCACCTTTCAAATTTGTGAAGCTTGTTTTTATGACTCAATATGGTCAAGTATTATCAATGTTCAGTGTGCATGTTAAAAAATCCATATACTGCAGTTGCTAAGTATTCTACATACATTCATTATATCAATTCTGTTGAGTTGTTTATATATCTTTATTGGGTTTTTGTTTCCTAGTATTTATGGGAGAGAAGTTAAAATATTCCACTATGATTTTGGATTTGCTTATTCTAGTTATGTCAACTTTTATAGCTTGAGGCAATATTGTTAGGTGCTTACAAATTTAGAGTTTATTTATATCCCTGGTGACTCTAACCATTTAAAAAATTGTTTTAAAGTGTTCTCTCGGGCGCCTGGGTGGCTCAGTGGGTTAAAGCCGCTGCCTTCGGCTCAGGTCATGATCCCAGGGTCCTGGGATCGAGGCCCACATCGGGCTCTCTGCTCGGCAGGGAGCCTGCTTCCTCCTCTCTCTCTGCCTGCCTCTCTGCCTACTTGTGATCTGATCTCTCTCTCTCTGTGTCAAATAAATAAATAAAATCTTTAAAAATATAAAAAATAAAATAAAGTGTTCTCTCTGTTTCTGGCAATGCTTTTTGCTTTGATGTCTGCTTTAATTGATATTAATATAGTTATGCCAGCTTTCATTTGGTTAGTGGTTGCATGGTATGTTTTTTCTTTAAACCTTTTATAAACCTTAAAAATGTTTCTCTTTTAAATAGCATGTGGTTTTTTAAAAATAGTCCATTTAACACTCCTTATCTGTTAATTTAAACATTCACATTTATCTTTAATGTAATTGCCAATATATTTGGAGTTAAGTGAACCATCTTACTCTGTAGTTTTATTTTCTTCTAGCTTTTCTTTCTTTGTATTTCTTTTTCCATGATTTTCTTTCCAGTTTTAATGGAATTCTAAAACATTTTTTCTGTCAATTTGGAAATCACACTCTCTTCCATTCTTTTATTGATACACTAGGTTACAACTTGCATATTAGACTTATCTTTGTCTAATGTTACTTGGTACTTTTATGATCTTCCCAGACAATGCAAGTAAATCTTTTTACTTCTCTCCCAACCTAGATGCTATTGTTGTTGGATTTTAATTATATATCATTGTTAAATTCCACAAGAAAAGTATTGTTGTATACAGCAACTGTTCATTTAGCTATACAGATGGTCCCTGACTTAACAATGGTTTTACTTAAAATTTTTCAACTTTACAACAGTGTGAAAGTAGTACTCATTCAGTAGAAACTGTACTTTGAATTTTGAATTTTGCTCTTTTCCTGGGCTAGTGATAATGTAGTATGATACACTCTTATGCTGCTGGGCAGTGGCAGCAAGCCATAGCTCCCATTTCAGGCATGCCATCATGGGGGTATACAACTGAAAAACTTACAACCATTCTGTACCTAATACAATCATTTTGTTTTTTACTTTCAGTATAGTACTGAATAAATTACATGAGACATTGAACACGTTATTATAAAATAGCCTTTGTGGGGCACCTGGGTGGCTCAGTCATTAAGCGTTTGCCTTGGGCTTGGGTCATGATCCCAGGTTCCTGGGATTGAGCCCCGCATTGAGCTCCCTGCTCAGCGGGAAGCCTTTCTTCTCCCTCTCCCACTCCCCGTGCTTGTGTTCCCTCTCTTGCTGTCTCTGTCAAATAAGTAAATAAAATCTTTTAAAAAATAAAAATAAAAAATAAAACAGGCTTTGTGTTAGATGATTTTGCCCAGCTATAGGCTAACGGTAAGTGTTCTCAGCATGTTGAAGGTAGGCTAACTATGATGTACAGTTTTAAATGCATTTTCGACTTTCCAAATTACAATGGGTTTATTGGGACATAACCCCATCATAAGTCAAGGAAGATCTGTACATAACATTTTTACCATTGTCATTGCTTTTCATCCTTCTCCTCTCATTTTTAAGTTTTCATCTGGGATTATCTTTTCTTAGACCAAAGAAAACACTTTCATATTTCTTTTACTTGTTCTACTCTTGATTAATTTCATCAAACTTTTGTTTGCCTGATAATAAATAGATTTGCCAGCTACAAAAATTTAGGTTGGTAGTTACTTATTTTAGCATTTTGAAGGGATTTTTCCATTGAAAAATCCATTCTTTTCTATTGAAAAGGTCACATTTTAGTGTGTATTTTTTCTACCAGCTGCTTTTAAAGATTTTCTGTTTGTTTTTGGTTTTTAGCAGTTTTACTGTGATATGCCTGGGTGTTTTGTTTTGTTTCTGTTTTTTGCATTCTCCTGTTTGGTGTCTGCAGAACTTCTTCAATCTATAGCTTGTTACCTTTCATCATTTGGAAAATTATCTTCAAATCTGCCTCTGCATAATTCTCCTTTTGGAACTCCATTTATACTTATTTGACCTTTAACTGTGTTACTACTTTCTCCTCTATAATCTCTTTGTATTTTTCTTCTAGATATTTCCTTCTTATCTGTTTCCAGTTTAGTATTAGCGTTTTTCTGATTTTGAGTTATAAATTTCATTGTGTATTTTTCAATTCTACAATTTCTATTTGGTTCTTTTTAAATTGTTTTTTCCTGTTCCCTTTGAAATTCTCAGAGTTGTCTTTATTATTTTGAACATTTTAAACATAGTTATGTTAATCTCCACATCTAGTGAACTCTTAAATTGCAGGCCCTGTGGATCTGTTTCTATTGCATCATTATTTTTGTTGACACCAACTCATGTTGTCGTGTCTCATTTGCTTGTATATTTATTTATGCTGCGTGCTCACATACATGGTAATTCTAATTTCAAAAACAAATCAACTCTTTTATTATTATTTCTTAAGTTATGCTCTTTGGGGCCCCAACCCAAAATGTGGGGATTTTGTTAGAGTTCCCCAGCGTTAGCATTCGTGGACCCCAAGTTGTATCCCCCTAGCCCTGCTAAGCAATCAAAAGTGCTGTTTAGTCTCTTTCCCTCTTGTCGAATCAGTAAACATTCCCAGGGTTAAGTAGTTCCAAATGCTGCTCACAATTTTGGGTTTCTATCTTCTGCTACATCTTGGCATAGAAATTCATCACTGCCTTTTTAGCTCTCTGGTGCCTTCAAGAAGATATGTTTTATATTTTGATCCTTTTTTTTTTAAGTTGTCATTAGCAAGACAATTGTCAGCACTACCTTTTCCAACTTTACTCTTAACCCTACTCTCTCTCCACCCACTTTAATGTGGCTTCTGCTTCAGTTCATTCATGTTGATTTTGTTAATTTTGTCACAAACATCCTGGATGTTGCCAGTCTGATGGACACTTTCCAGTTAAAATGTTCCTCACTTAGCAGCAATGTGACATAGTTAACTACTCATGTTTTGTAATATTTTCTACATCTTAGGATTTTTCTTCTATATCTTAGGATTTTCTACCATCTCAAAACACTCCTCATTCTATTTTACTTAACACTTTCTCCTTTAGCCAATTTTTTTTATACTTTAAAAAATATTTTATATAAATATGATAACAAATGCCTAGTTTTTAAAAGTAGAATTTTAATTTTTTTTTAAATTTTAGTGGTTACCCATTCCCCATCATCATCATTCCCCACCCCCACTAGCTCATGCTACCTATTTGTAACCTTCCATACTTCTTTCCATGCTTTCATAATTGTATACAGAAAAAAAATATTTAAAGACATACACATTACAATAGGGTGTCTTTTTTTTTTCTCCCACAAAATTGCAGTATGTTATAACTGCCTTTCTGCAACTTACTTTTCTTTTACTCAACCATAAGAGACTTCTAATCTCATAAAACAAACTGAGGGTTACTGGGGGGTGGGAGGGTAGGGATAGGGTGGATGGATTATGGACATTGGGGAGGGTTTGTGCTTTGGTGAGGGCTGTGAAAGATGTAAGCCTGATGATTCACAGACCTGTACCCCTTGGGCAAATAATAAAAATAAAATTAAAAAAAAAAAAAAAAAAAAAAAAAAAAAAAAAAGTACCTTATGGAAATCCCTACAGTTCATTCTGAATGGATGGATTGTAGTTTATGGTTTATTATAATTTATTCAATCATTTCTCTGTAGATGGGCATTCATAATTTCCAATTTTCCCCCCACTATGAACAATGCTGCAGTAAACATCCTCATGTATATATTTTATTGATAGATTTATTTTTATGGGTTAGGTTCCCAATAGAAAAGTGTGGGGTGGGGATGTGTATGCACACACTGTTTTAAAAAACTTTATTATAAGTACACCTTAAAATCTTTATTGAAATTTAACATTCATTTAGAACACATAGGCAGAAAGGTAAAAATCACATAGTTAAATAACTTCATTAACTTTCAGAAAGTAAATATCTTTGTAACTAGCACCCACATCAAATAGAAAATTACTATCACCTTAGAAATTCCTCTCATGCTCCTAGTTACTAACTCCTCTTAAAGTGAGTATTATGTGGACTATTAAAACTACATACTAGTTTTTGCCTATTCTTGAACTTTATGTAAATGAAATTTTTAAATTTAACAAATGTCAGATATTTTTCCTTAAGAACTTAAAATACTTATTTTAACCCTCAAAGTGTAATGGGGTACGCTTCTACATCTCAAACAGCAGTAATGTCATTGTTTTTTGTTTGGGTTTTTTTTGTTTTCATTGTTAAAATAATTTTCCTAACTACAAATTAATTTGAGCATTTAAAAAATATATTTGCTGGCTACTTGGTTTCATTTTCCATAGCCCACTCATATCCTTTCCATTTTACAATTAACCTGATTCTTATCAACTTCTAAGAGCTCTTTATAAATACCGTGACCCTTGTCTTTTACATTACAAATTTTCCCCAAATCTATTGTTTATTAGCTTTGTTTGTGGTATTTTTTACCATATAACTTTTAAATTTCTACATGGTCAGATAATGTCTGTCTCTTATTTTATAGCTTTAGGATTTTCTTACTTAAATGAAGATCTTCCTTGTCCTTGGCCAGTCCCAGATACTGTAGCTCTTCAGGGTTTAATTTTAAGCTCCCTTCTTTTTTTTGTCTACAGACTCCCTAGTTGATGTTATCCATTCCCATTGCTTTACACCTCCTCCAGATGCTTATGATGCCCTTATGTATAGCTCCAGCCCAGACCTTTGAGCCGTAGTAATATGAACCTCACTATTTACTGTCAGTGAGGGGTGTGCTAAGTCCTGGGGGATATAATAGTATATGGTCCCTGCCCTCCAAGCTTGTTAGAGAAAGAAGATAACTGTTAATTTAGAGGGATGACTGGGAGACTTGTTGATCTCACGCACATTTTGTACTACGGGAAAGACTAACAGCCAAAAGATTAGTTCTGGAATGTATACAGAACTACTGCAGGGCGCCTGGGTGGCTCAGTGAGTTAAAGCCTCTGCTTTCAGCTCAGGTCATGATCTCACCATCCTGGGATCGAGGCCCGCATCGGGCTCTCTGCTCAGCAGGGAGCCTGCTTTCTCCCCTCCTTGTCTCTCTGCCTACTTGTAATCTCTCTCTGTGTGTCAAATAAATAAATAAAATCTTAAAAAAAAAAACTACTACAAATCTGTTAGAAAATGTCAACTCAATAGAAAAATAGGCAAAAGAAAAGGTAATTCTTGGAAAAGAAAACCTGAGCGGCCAATAAACATGTAGGACAATCAACTTCACTAGTCATCAGAGAAAATAAAATGAGATACCATTTTTTTTAGGGCACCTGGCTGGCTCACTCAGAAGAGTGTGCAACTCTAATCTCAGGGTTGTGAGTTTGAGCCCCACACCGGAGGTAGAGATTATTTTAATAAATAAAACCTAAAAAAATAATAAAGTAAAATGAGATACGATTTTTTAAAAACCACTGGATTGGCAAAAATTTAAAATCCTGACTACTTCAAGTGTTGAAAACATGAGAAAAGAACTTCTGCTGCTGGTCAAAACTTAAAATGGTACAACCACCTTTGAGAGCAATTTGGCAAATACCTAATAATGAAGATACAGCTACCCTTTGATTTAGCAATTCCACTTCTGAGTATCCTTAGAGCAGTGCTTTTCAATCTTTGATGTACATATAAATCACTACAGGGCCTTGTTAAAACACAGATTCTGATTCAGTAGGCCTGGGGAAGGACCAGAAATTCTTAATTCCTAACAAGCTCCTAGGTGATGTCATTGCTGCTAGTCCAGGGACACGCTTTAAACAGCAAAGCCCAAGAGAAACTCTGACGCATATCCTCAAGGGACATAAACAGAGATGTTCACTGGGGCACTAATGGTATTAATGAGCTTCTGAAAAACTACTGAGGTGAGTGGATGGCTAAATTCATATGGTTGAAAGCAAGAGTTAAAAGGAACTGGAGTTACACATGGCAACATAGGTAAATCTCAAAAACAGTGTTGAGTGGGAGAAAAAAGCAAGTTGCAGGAAGGATACACAGAATAGGAATTTTTTTTTCCTATTTCCACAGAATTTTTTTTTTCGAATTCACATGGCATTTATTTGACTTTAACAATCCATAAGGTTGGTTTTGGTTTTTGTTTTTTTTTAAGAGGTGGGGAAGGGCAGAGAGAGGGTGAGTGATAACCTTAAGCTGGGCATGAAGCCTAATGTGGGCCTCAGTCTCACGACCCTGAGATTGTGACCTGAGCCAAAATCAGGAGTCAGGTGCTCAACCAACTGAGCCAAGATGCCTCCACACTCTGTGAGTTTTATGTTGCTTTCCCCAATACTGCAGAATCTCTTTAAAGGCAGAGTCATCAGTTTCTTTAATATCCCCTAAAAGCCAGCACAGTCCAGGGCACCAGGAAATACCAGTGGCTAAAGGAATGTGAATATATGTAAAAGTATCTTCTTAATTTTAATCTCAAAAATGAACCAGAAAACCTAGTTTGGTTGTATCATAGTCTCCCAGTTAATGTTTTTGTTGTTGTTGTTCTGATTTATTCTATTTTTTTCCTGATTAGTTTGTTTCAATTAAACATTTTTGTGATCATTAAAATAATGGTTATAAACAGTGGAAAATATGGAAACCTATAGGGAAGATCATAAAACACCCAAGTGGTGTTTTATTTTTTTAGGATATTTAATATTTTAAATAATACTTTATTTTTAGGGATATATGCCTATATGGTAAACAAATGTAGACTTGCATGGAATGGTAAACATCCAAATCATGACAGTGATCACTTGGGTAACACAGGGGCCTGGGGATAGGGAGGGCATATGGCATTTCAGTATTGTAATACTTTTGTTATTAAACTGGGTGAATGGTAGGTATGCCCAGTTAAATAATAATACAACTGGGATGCCTGGATGGCTCAGTCGCTTAAGCATCTGCCTTGGGCTCAGGTCATGATCCCCGGGTCCTGGGATCGAGCTCCACATCGGGCTCCCTGCTCAGTGGGCAACCTGCTTCTCCCTCTGCCTGCTCTGCCTGGTCTCCTTGCTTGTGCTCTTTCTCTCTCAGACAAATAAATCTTTTTTTTTTTTAAAGATTTTATTTATTTATTTGACAGAGTGAGAGACAGAGAGGGAACACAAGCAAGGGGAGTGGGAGAAGGAGATGCTGGCTTCCCGCCGAGCAGGAAGCCCAACTCGGGACTCGATCCCAGGACCCTGATCATGACCTGAGCCAAAGGCAGGTGCTTAACTGACTGAGCCATCCAGGTGTCCCAAATAAATAAAATCTTTAAAAAAAATTATATTTCTATTTTTTGTACATCTGCAGTATCTCATTCAACAACTAAAACAATAAAACAAATAGGCTAATTTTTTAAGATGAGGAGCCTTAGGCTCAAGAACTGACCCTGTGTCAAACTTCAAATCCAGGCCGTGCCAGGCCGTGCTCCTTTTACATCACCATGCTGCTTTGCATTAACAAAACAAACATGGGTTCACAGAGTCAGAAACAAAACTACAACCCCGGGTTTGGTTTCCACAAAAGACTGAATCAAACTCTATCCTCAAGGGTTTGCTGTGGCATGTGATGCACAGGTTTTGATCTCTAGTAACTAGAGTTCAAAACAAAGTGTCTAAAAACATTTGCTTTGCTTTTGGACTTGGTCTAAAACATTTTTTTTCTTTTTGGCCTCAGATAAAATATGGCCATTAAAAGAAGCCCATTATTCAAGAGAAAACAATACCCAAACACTTGAAAACACCCAAATGTGAGTTGAAGAAGCCTCAGAAGAGTGCCTCTTCGTTCATCTCCTGGTTTTCCATGGGCAGTGAAGCAGAGCCAGGGGATGGAGGGTTTGGGGCGAGGGGTGGATGAGGGAGAGCAGGGGGCATTTCTGTCTAGGTACTTTGCAGACCTGCCAATGGGGAAGACTTGAAAAAAAATGTTAGAGGAAGTATGGGTAAAAAAATGTTAGAGGAAGCAAGTAGTCACAGGCTAATTTTAATATGTTCTCTGCCACCTAGTATGTTGCCTGCCTGCCCCATGCCTGTTTGAGCCACCTTCCCTCTTTGTTCTCCTGTTCTCCTCTCGGTTCCTCTTTCCTGGTGCTTGAAGCTGGTTGTGCCTCTTTTCTGCCCCAAATCTCTTAGAAATACTTTAGTGGCAGGGAGACAGTAGTAGGGCATGGGTTTCAGTGTCAGAAAAAACCTGGGTTTAAATCCTGCCTGTGCCACTAGTGAGGAGCTCAGTAAACTTGAGACAGCGCATGCAGGCCAGTGCCGTCTAACGGAACGTGGTAGGATGATGGAAATGTCTGCATCCGCACTGCCAAATGTGGTTGCCAGCCCCAGGTGACCACTGAGGACTTGAAATGTGGCTAGTGTGATGAAGGAATTTTTTGACTATTTAATTTTAATAATTTAACTTAAATAGCCACATGACTAATGGCTCCCATATTGGACAGAGCAAGTCTAGAAAATGGAGAACCTCTCCTCTCAGAGGATCACAGTGTGGACATGAGACACTCTGATAAAAGGTTCTGCTCGTAAGCAATAGCCTGTCCTGAAAGACCATCAGAGCAGAGCACTGAAAGCATAATCTCCAGCACTCACCGTCCTGACGGGCCCTCTGGCCTGCCTCACACTGCTGCTACCTTCGACACCACATGCAACTCAACTTTTCCAGCACTGCCTGAGGATGCAACTGAGGCAGTCTGGGGTAAAGAAGTTTCCTTCTTCCTCTTGTTCTTTCGTCCTCACAGTGCTGATTAAACAGAAGGACTACATTTTCAGAAACCCATTTTTATTTTTTTTTAAGATTTTATTTATTTATTCGACAGAGAAAGACACACTGAGAGAGAGAACACAAGCAGGGGGAGTGGGAGAGGGAGAAGCAGGCTCCCCCCTGAGCAGGGAGCCTGGACCCTGGGATCATGACCTGAGCCGAAGGCAGACACTTAACCATCTGAGCCACCCAGGCACCCCAGAAACCCATTTTTAATTAAATTCTTGTATGACACTATTTGGCATTTCTTTTAAGTTTCCAGACAGAAAACGTTTTTCATTTTCTCCAGTTACATTAATCATATCATTATGTACCAACTGCTTTAAACTAAAGAGAAAATCTACCTGCATGGATTAAAAATATATGAAGATAGGGGCGCCTGGGTGGTACAGTCAGTTAAGTGTCTAACTCTTGACTTCAGCTCAGGTCAGGATCTTAGGGTCATGAGATCTAGCCCCACATCAGTCTCCATGCTCTGCATGGATTCTGCTTGAGATTCTCTCTCCTGCCCCTCCCCTGGTTCATGTGCTCTCTCGCTAAAATAAAAAAAAATTTTTTTTCAATGAAGATATTCATTTTTAGAAACACAGATCAAGCAGCACCAATTTTATTTTATAGTGTTTATTATAGCAAAAGTTCCTCTTATAAAACATGAGTGATTTTGGTCCATACCTTATTTTCCATTTGGCTTTAAAACATTTTACATTATTTACAAAATAAATGGCAACTTTTATGATTGTACATAATTTTTTTGACCCTTGGAATATTACAGTTTCAAGTAGCGAAAAAATAAATTCCTGGCAGGCTAAGTATACCGAAAAGTATATATTGAACATATTTAATTACCACAGTAATTTAAAAGTCTTGATCTTTACGTCTTAAGATTAAAATTCACTATCATGAAGTCATTCAAGCATCTCTGGAATTTCTCTATTATCCACAATGAGACTATGAATAATCCCTTCTTTCCGCTTCCCACTACTGACAGCCTTTATGTAACAGTCATGGTTCCCAACACTGAAGTGAGTTTCAGTCCCGTCATCTACAAACTCACCCTAGGCCAACAAAAGAAGGAGGAATTAGTTTTCCAGAAACATTATCTTTGTCTAGAGCACAACACCATCTAAAAACGGTGGCATAATGCCACTAGCTAAAATAATGCTACTAACTAAATGTTAGACTTTGGAAAACTTAAGTTAGGAGCTTGGATAAGATAGTAAGCTAGATGCTTTTCCATGTCTGCCGTGAACTGAACACTTCTTATTTGTACCTGCTTACTATCTTGAACGATCTAAGTTTCAGAGGGGAAAAACCCCTTACATCTCTTTTTTTATTTTTTATTTTTTATTTTTTCTAAAGATTTTATTTATTTATTTCACAGCGGGAGAGAGATCACAAGGAGGCAGAGAGGCAGGCAGAGAGAGAGAGGGGGAAGCAGACTCCCTGCCAAGCAGAGAGCCCGATGCGGGCCTCGATCCCAGGACCCTGAGATCATGACCTGAGCCGAAAGCAGAGGCTTTAACCCACTGAGCCACCCAGGCGCCCACCCCTTACATCTCTTGACTGTGTGAGCCATGAGTGTCTGATGCACTATGAGACAACACTGACTATTGAAGTAAAAGTGGGAAGCACGAGAGCAGCATGTATTTTACACCGAGCTGCTTACTCTGAATCAAGAACAGCGTGCAAGCATTACTTCACTGCACCTTCACCATAACCCTGACAGCAGCACTACTACTCCCCTCACCATACAGATGAGGGCATCAAGGCACGGAGCAGCCAAAGAACCGTGCAAGGCCCCATCAGGAAGGGACAGGATGTTCTCAGCCACCCTGAGAATTTGATTCCTCAGAACATAAGGCGGCTTACAGGGAAACACACAGGTAACAAGACGAGGCAGTCCCCGAGCTCGCCCCGTCCTGTCGGCCGCAGTAGCTACTGGCCACGTGTGGCAGTCGAGCACTTGAAATGTGCTGAGTCTGAAATATCATGTGCTGCTTCAGTGCAAAACAGACGCGGAGTGTGGAAGGTTTAGAATGGAACAGGAATGTAAAATAACTCTAAAAACTTTTTATATTGATGTTAAATTTTAATATTTTGGATATACTGATTTAAATAAAATATATTATTAAAACGAACTTCACCTTAAAACTTTTAAAATGTGACTACTAGGAAAGTTACACATGAAAAAAAAGAAAAGTTCTACAGGAAACTCATACCTGTGGCTCATATTATATTTTTACTGAACAGGACTGATCTAGAGTAAAAAGATAGGGGCCAGGAAGGGCGGAGAAGAAAGGAAGAACAAGAGGCTTTGAGGATGAAAGTGGAGTATGCCAGAAAGCAAAGAAAGCACAATCAGACTTAAAACTTGACCATGAGCTTACTGGCAGCCAGAGCCAACCGAGCAAGGCCCCACAGCTTTTTCTGAGCTGTGGGGAGAATCTGGCCCGTGGCTCTTTATCAGAGGAATACTGACACCACCACAAGGACCTTGCGGGTGCACAATTTGCCGGATACATAATCTTGGTCATGAAGCTTTGAGATGGAAAGAAAAGGGAAGAGATAAACTATAGCTTGCGGGCAGCAAGAGCAGGGGTGCACCTAGTGGGCAAGGCTGCCCAGATGGAGAGTTGCAGAAACTACTCTGCAAATTTGGTTTGAGTTACAGTGAGGAGGCAACTGGGTTATAAAGAGCTATTGTCCAAACACTGTGTTTCCCTGCTAATTACTGAGGAACAAAGACATTGTGCATGAACATGACTTTCAACTTCTTACTTATTTACAACCACATTCATAATACCACAAAACAACATCTCTTTACACATGCATTGGGGAATTCCTTGAGGCGGGGAGGGAACAGGATTCAAAACTGCCAATTCGGTGTCTAGAGAATTCCAGGATAGGAAGGAAAGGACAGGAAGGACCAATAGGTGCCTGATCCATGCTAATGATAACTGAAGCTATTCCACAGGGGCCATAAAACACTGAAGAGCTCTCCAAACCTCTCTGCATAAAAGAAGTCTCTATCAGTAGACTGAACCCAGAGAGCTGTGGATTTAAATCAGTAGATTTAACCCTGCTCAGGCTCTGGCTATGTATTCTGAGTGAGCCCTGATTCAATAACCCTTCAAGAATTCAAACCAGGGTTAAGAAAGAGAGGAGCATCTATCTTTGTAGACTTTGATTTCTGGCATAGGCACTTCCTCAGAAGCAGACAGCCAAAAGACCCCGCAGGTAGGTCCTAGAGAGCTGCTGAACAAACTCATCCCAGACCTCCTGCCCTCCGAGCACTGCTCCTCACCTTCCTGTACCTACAGCAGATGAAGAAGACAAGGGCAGCACCTATCATGGGCAACTAGCAAAACCTGACTAGAGCAGAGTGGGTCTATCTCTAGCCCTGGTGTTCATGTCAGAAGGCAGCATGAAAGGCGGGGACTGGGGATAATATCCCTTGATTGCCAGCAGACTCCCCAGCCCTGGGAAATTTCCACCTACAGACTGCAGTTACCAGTCCCATGCTCCATGCTTCCCCTGATGGTCTCCTCTGCTTCTGCCTACTCCCTGTGCTATGCACACCGCTATTTCATTCTTGCTGAAATCACTCCAATAGTCACCCCACCCATGGCCGTAGTGGTGCAAGCAGCTGCCAGTAAAGGCCAGACACTGTGGGGTTAGATGTGGATGTCATCACGCTTGGCCACAATGAGTGGGGTAGCTCTGGGCACTGCTGGTCTACAAATTCCACCTGTCTTCTGGGGTTGGTGACAGGGCCCTTTCCTATCTGCCTTTGTGTAATCTGACGTTGTATGTATCCCTTCTTTTTTAGAAACGCCACTTTTAGAAAAATACTATCTGCTTTGAGGGTATGGTGTAAAGCCTTCCTCTTCCAAGCATGACCTGTTGGCCGACACGCAGCATTGGCACCAGGGGAAATGTTAGAATTTGCATTTTAACAAGATCCCAGGTGACTCCTACGCATGCAGGTTTGAGGAGCTGTGGAACGAAGCCCCACCTTAACTTGGGACAAACACAGGAGGACGCCAACCTCTATGGGACAGTTTTTGATGTGTGAATTCCTTTTAGGACAGAGCCTGGTCCAGGAGAGGAAAGGCAGCATGTGAGGCTGGGGCCAGCTCTCAACAGAAGGCGTTTCCAAGCCCTCCCTGCCCCAGGCGCTGTCCCAGAAAGGTCTTCAGAATTTGGAGTCAGGAGTACTTCATCTCTTTCATGTTCTTAACCGAGAGGACCTTGGCTAATTATCAATCTCCACCATTAGGAAACGCAGCAACATTTCAGTGGCAACCCTCACCCACAGTGCTAAGAGTAATCAAAGGGTCAACTTACTGCTGTCTCCATTCTTTTACCATTGCACCATACATCCATAGTGTCTTTTTCTGTAAAAGTAACAAACAAACAAACAAAAGATTATAATCTATGACTCAAAGATAATGTTAACTCTTTATTTTTTTAAAAGATTTTATTTATTTATTTGACAGAGAGAGAGAGACACAACGACAGAGGGAACACAAGCAGGGAGAGTGGGAGAGAGAGAAGCAGGCTTCCTGCCGAGCAGGGAGCCCGATGTGGGGCTCGATCCCAGGACCCTGAGATCATGACCTGAGCTGAAGGCAGACGCCTAATGACTGAGCCACCCAGGCACCCCAACTCTTTATTATTTTAAGAGAAGTTTGATAAGCTGGATTTCTAAAATTTCACTAACTTTTCATGGCTTTCCAGTTTTTCTAGATTTGAAGAAACTGTTTACTCTTGGTTCACAGACAAAATAAAAATGAAACAAAGTAATCTTTTAAGAGATGATCACGACCCCAGTACAAATGGATGAAGCCCTGTTGATCAAAATAAACACTGCAACACACACTTCAGTATTGAGGACCCACAGAAATGAGTGAGAGGAGGGGCTCGCCACACAGACTGTCATCAGGGACCAGATAATCCCCCACCACCTTTCACGTGGAGCCCAGTGGATGACAGCGCAAAGAGGCCACTGAGAAAGGCTGCGACAGGGTTCACGTAGGATGGACAGCATTAAGGCTTAGAAATTTAACCTTAAATTTCCTACTGGATGGCCCAATAATCTCTGTTCATTTTTGCAATGCTTCCATTTTGAGGAAAAATTTTTGGATCATAAGGAAAAACACAGGCATCCCTGCTGGACTGTGTGGACACTGTGGAACAAAATGCTACCAAAAGCACCAGGACACTGGGCAGTTCAGGTGTCAGGGCTCACCTCGGGAGGTGTGTACACATGCGCACGTGTGCACAAACATGTGTGCCTTTTGGAGGAGGATCCCCAAACCCATGTGTGAATATTAGTGTCCTGGCGGGTGGCGGGAGAGAAGACTGCACTAATCAAGCAGCCACAAGATGAGCTGTGGGCGTTGCAGTGAAGCCTAGAACTGGCATCTGTGTGCACGTGAGAAGCCCAGGGGTCAAAAACTTGCCTGCAGGTCACAGCTGAGGCGCCAGTCAGGGGCTTGATTCTAACAAGCCATCTACTCCAGGAACACAGTCTAATAGGGGCTCTTTTCTCCCCACACCTTGAGATGGGAGCTCAGAGAGCGGAGAGAGGCTTCTGAGCAGGGCTAAAGGAGAGAGAGGCTGAGGGGTCGAGGAGATGTGTGCCATGGTTGCCCTAGCGGCAGCCTGGGGGTGGGGGTGGGGGCATCAACAGCCACAGCCGTAGGGAAACCGAGCTTGTTCCACACCCATGCAGAGCACACAGTGCTAAAGTAAACCATGATAGTGGTGATGACTGGAATTTATTCAGTATGCCTACTGAACTCAGGCTTTCTATAAAGCTATTATTAAAGTACCTCTGAAGAAACCTAACCCAGAAGCCATAAGAGAAAAATGCAATACATTTGACTACATAAAAGTAAAGAATATTTCTATATCATCTAAAAAAACACGTATATGCAGAGGCAAAGTCATACAATAAATGACAAACTGGAAAAAAAATAAGCAAAGCTCACAGCACAGACAAAAGTCTAATCTTACTAACATAAAGACCCTGAGCAAGCAACGAGAAAAAGACCAACAACCCAAAAGAAAGTAGGTCAAAGGACACAAAGATGCATCATCAGAAAAGAAAAACAAAAGGACCTCAAATGTGAAAAGATGCTCAACCTCACTTAATTTTGAAAAAGGCAAATAAAAACAACACTGAAATGTCATTTTTCATGCAGCAGAATAATGAAAAAAGTTTAAGATCTGACAACATGCTCAGCTGGAGAACCTGTGGGGAAATGGGTACTGGGAGCACAGAACTGTAAAAACACCAGGAGGGGTCACGGGGCACAATCCACTCAAATGACAAGCTCAGTTAGGTTGGACCCAGCAATCCTATTTTCCCACTTCTGGAATTTTATGCTAAGGAGATATATCAACTATATTCCAAGAGCCATGTGAACAAAGCTATTCATCCAATACTGCTTCCAACAGCAACAGATTAGAAACAGCCCAAGTGCCCAACTGTTAGGAGTGAGTTAAATGAAGTATTATATTTACTATGAGATGGACTCTGCAGCTATAAAAAAGAGTATGAGAAAGCTCTTCATGTATGATTATAAGGGGATCCTCAGAATATATGAATAATAAAACAAAATGCTTTTATGAAATAAGGTAGTATTAAATTTTAGTATTGACTCTGAATAGACACACTAGAAGGACTCACTATTAAAAAGGGCTTATCTTTATTGGGGAAACAGAAAGACGGGAATAGGGATAGAAGCAAATTTCTCCATGTATCTTTCTTTTCATATCATTGTAATTTCTGAATCATATGAGTATAGCACCTGTTCAAGTATATATATATATATATATGTATATATATATATGTATGTATATATATACAGAAGAACCTATGTGATAAAGTATTAAATCATCATGGCTCAAACGTGGACACAGTGAGTCACAGGAGGTCCTACAGCATGTGTACCTTGGAGCCTCTTCTCCCTGCCTGCCTGCAGCTTCTCCAGAAATAATGAGCAGCTTTAATATATGCTCAGATTATACTCTGGAAATACCATTTTTCTCTAAGTGAAACCAGAGCTTCTTAGAGAAAAGGGTGATTCCACGTCTGAATAAAAAATGTTCAAAACGAGTCTAGGACATCCTGTCATACCAGAAAGCAAGGATGCTTTCAAAGTCTACCAAGGATGTGTCAAAAGGACTCAGGAGCCAATCTAAAGAGTACATCATTGGCCAAAACTGGGGCAATTTGATGGTCTATAAGAATAATCACTGTGTTGCAAAAACATCAAATTGTTTAAATCGATGAGTTAATAATTATTAAGAAAAAAACCCCTAAACAATCACCTTTAGAGGAAAATAAGGAGCCAATTCAGTATTTTGAAAACTAGTAAAGGGAAACAAGTGTGTTTCTGCATTTCTTATAGAAACTGTACCTCTGTGCAACCAAATAGTAGATAATAAGTTTTTCATTTTAGAAATAGTCCAGAATATCACCATTTGGCAACTACTAAGGAATTACTGGATGCAAAAATTAGGTATTAATGGTTGCCAACATCAAAAAAATTGACAAACACCACGTGCCTCTTCATATAACAAAACTATAGTCTTCCCAGAAAAAAAATGTCAAACCTAAATTTGACGAATTCTTTAGTCAACTACCAATATATAGAAATATTAGAGAAGAGAAGAGGGAGTGCCTAGCTGGCTCAATTGATAGAGCATGCGACTTTTGACCTTGGCATCGTAAGTTCAAACCCCACGTTGGGTGTAGAAATTACTTAAAAATAAAAATTTTAAAATTATATATATTTAAAAGAAAAGAAACAGAAACATCACAGAAGTGCTATCAACAAAATCCAGATCACAAGAAACTCTTCAAGACAAACTGATCCAGTTTCTTCAATAAATAAGCTGTAAAGGAGTTTCTGGGTTTTTTTTTTAACTATGTTCATTTAATTACTTGATAAACATTTTTTTTTTAAGTTTAGTTGATTTCTATACCCAGCATGGAACTTGAACTCACGACCCTGAGATTAAGAGTCACATGCTCCACTAATTGAGACAGCCAGTTCCCCAAATATTTTTCCTTTTTTTAAGAAAATATTTTATTTATTTATTTGAGAGGGCGGGGGGGAAAGTGAGCAGGAGGCAGAGGGAGAGAGAATCTGGGGCAGACTCTGCCCTGAGCACAGAGCCCAAAAGGGGCTTGATCCTGACCAAGATCATGACCTGAGCTGAAACCAAGAGTCAGAGGCTTAACCAACTGAACTACCCAGGTGCCCCCACATTTTTCATTCTTAAAAAAAAATTTTTTTTTTTGAAAAGTACATGCTAGCATTTGAATAGACTGTAGACTCTTTAAAGGCATGGACAACATCTCTTCATCTACATATCCTCAGTGTCTGGTATGCTAACTGGTATTTAGCAGGTACTCAATATTATCTAAATAAGTGAATCAATGAATTACTGAGATAATCCAAATGGTCTTAACTTTAGTGATATGAGAAGCAGGAAATACTGGGAGTACCAGAAGAGAGAAAAAGATAGTAACTTGTAAATGTTTGTCTCTTAAGTTTTATAGGCCTGATGGAAATGACATAGATGGCAATCTGTAACAACAGAACTTAGCTTAAGGATTCATGGCTTATTACTTTTTATTTTTTAATCTATTTTATCTGGACTTTGACAACTTTGATGTGCCGCAGTACTAAACCTCTTGCTACCTAGAGAAAAATTCCCTTGTTACCAATCAACTTTAAATTTCCAACTGTCTCTAAACATCCTTTTAAAGAGAAATATCAATAATGATAATAATAGAAATATCAATAATAAATAATAATGTATCATTATTTCTTTTTTTAAACCTGTTATAATCCTCAAATCCATTACTACAAAATCTGGCTCTCATATAAATCAGTCATTTAAATGAATATTTCATTCACATAAGACACATCAGAAATACACACACATGCTTATCCTCTCTCCACCCAAAGCTCCCATAAAGGGTCTGGATGGTTAGAGGAACTAATTAACAACCCTCATAAAAAGCCAATAAATTCTGCAGAAACGGCACTCACTTACCGAACACAACTCTAAAGTCCTCACCATCCAAATGTAATACCCAAGTATTGGTGGTTTTTGACCTGTTCTCCATATACTTCTTGAGACTTTTCCCATTAATTTCCAGAGTATATTCATATGCAAATCCACTGACAGCATCTATATTTATGGTTGCTTTTGTCTTTGCAGCTCCAACGCAGAAGGTTTCTTTGCCCACTAGTTTGAACATCCATTCTTTTCTTATCTCTTCCTAAGCAATAAAATATAAAAGTTAAAAACACACAAATGGAAGAAAACGTAATATTTAGCTTTAGAAATGCTATAATTAAAGTGAGTAAACAGCAATGGTATTTAGATATAATTTTATTACTTCATGAATCAAATATTTTAGAAAATAAAAGCACTTGAAGTTTAAGTGTTATAGTCTATAGATTCTATAACTATGATTAGTTTGCTTTGTCCAGGAACATGATCCAGGCCCAAATATAAAGATAACCAATGTAAGAGAAAAGCCTTAAATTTACATATGAAGAATTTATGTTAACAAAATCAAGCTTCTATTTACACCATATCCTACAAAGTAACTTATTTTTTCCCTACCTTCCCATCTACATATACCACTCGTTTGCCTGATGTGGTCCCATGTTCAAACTCAATCTTATGGACTCCGTCACTTAAAGCAACATCCCAAACAGCTACAAGATCTGTCATTTTTTCCAGGTTGTAAGGAGGGCTAAGGGAATAAAATAAAGCAATTACAATAGGCCAAAAGCAGTAAGAAAATAATTAATCTTTCCAAGGTGAAAATATCAAATTTTTTAAACCCCTAAAATTACAAGATATTAAAGTAACAGTGCCTAAGAATTTCTACTCACAGTACATATAACTATCTTCTCCCTCTTACGTACTCTTCCTTTAAGATGAAACTACTATATATGGGCATATAGTCGGATAATTCCAAACAAAGTCACCTTAATATTAATAGGATTAAAAACCTATCAGTTTATCCAGGATAGGATTCTAAGCTGGGCTACAGAATAATGCTTGGGAAGGTCAATAAAAAGTCTCTATTTCTTCCCTACATCCCCATTTAAAAAGCACAGTATTGAATTCTGGTATTTCTTTTTCCGATCCATTCAGTCCAAAACAAGAACTCCCCAAACCTTTCATACTTAAACCAGTTAGGATTCATTTTAACAAAAAGGGTTCTAATTTATTATACTGAGAAGAAGAGAAGTCATAGAAGAAATGTCCTGTAACAAAAGAGATAAAAACATATGGAAAATGGTAATTCTTTACTATAGGAATCTTATTTTATTTTATTTTTTTTCGGCAAAAAGGAATCTTATTTTAAAAAAAGGATTTTTGTCATAATGTTTTGTCTGGCACAACTTAAATACATACCTTTAATATTATTTAATTAATATAAAATATATAATATTTACATCTGTGCCCTGTGTGAATGCCGTGTATATAGTATGTAATACCTATATACAGAATATGTTTTGAGCCTGCTCTCTTAACTACATCTTACTCTTTATTCACTCTAATGTCCTCTGTGTACTCTACATCAGAAATGATAAGTGGATTTTATATCATCTCGAAGTGATTGCCGAGAACTTGCCACTAACACAGACTTGGAGACCTTACATCCAGGCCCTATGGGAAAAAGATGTGTCCCATTAGTGGCCACCTCCACGCCAGGTGTTTACTATCCTTGCTCTAAATCACAGAAAAGCAAAACCATGCAATCTGCAAGTTTACAAAATGTGTCCTTAACGAAGTAGCCTGGATAAATAACACCTGAGTGATTAAAACAACCTTGAAAGTTTCAAAAGCTAGTTTTATTGCCATGCAAGACATTTACCTTTCATCATCTTCAAAGATAGGACTGTCATCTCCAGATGCCATGGTTGGCAAAACAGTCTTTAATCCAATTAGCAGGCAGGAAAGAAAAAAGCAGAATTGCAGCAAAGAAAGATTGAGAGCAACAAAAAGAATATCTGCAAAGGGTTTTTTTTCTAAGTTTGCAATCCATTTCTCAAAATGCATGCAGTTTCTGATGAAACAGCTTTTACATACAATAGAATTGCAATCTCCAGTTTTCAGGAAAAGAAATTAAGCCATACAAATTGGCCAAACATATTTTTCCCTGTTATAAATTTATAATTTCCTAAAACTAGAGAATAGACTCTAGTTTATTTCAAATATGATACTACATCAGAGCTGCAAGAGACCTAGAGGTCCTCTGGGTCCCACGCTTCTCAAATTGAGGTATAAGAAGCCCCAAGGGTATGAGGCAGTGGGTCAGGGAATACATAAAACTCCAGGATAAACAGTATACATCTTCGGGAAGCATCAATGTTACACAGGGGTAACAAATTTAAAATGCAATCTTAATATTCAATTTTAGAAGGCTATATATTATGGTAGAATATGTAATTAAAATATTTTAGGGGCACCTGGCTGGCTCAGTTGGTAGAGCACATGGCTTTTTTTTTTTTTTAAGATTTTATTTATTTATTTGACACAGAGAGAGGTTACAAGTAGGCAGAGAGGCAGGCAGAGAGAGAGAGAGGAGGAAGCAGGCTTCCCGCTCGAGCAGAGAGCCTGATGCAGGCCTTGATCCCAGAACCCTGAGATCATGACCTGAGCCGAAGGCAGAGGCTTTTTAACCCACTGAGCCACCCAGGCACCCGAGCACACGGCTCTTGAGCGTGAGTTCAATTCCTATGTTGGGAGTAGAGCTTACTTAATTATAAAAATAAGTAAAAAATTAAAAAAAAATTCTAGATGCCTTCAAAGAAATGAATGGTTTGCAGGAAGGCACCAAGGATATGTTAGATCGCTTTCCAACAGCGAACTTAATTTACCCACTTAAGCCCACTTAGTTTACTAGTGCCAATAATAAATCCACAAAAGTTATGTGGTTTGCTCAGGTCACTAGTAGGGCCTGAGCCAGACTACAGTCCAGTACTCCCATGCAATTACCTCAGAATTAAATGGGGTGTAATACTAATTAAATTTTGCTAAAATCAGAAGCACACATATATTCACACATGCATAGGAAACCCTCCACGTTTGGAGATTTGGGAGTAACAGCCGTATGCTTGCCAAACCTACTGAAAAATAACTTCAACTATTTTTTGCTCCCCATATCTACTCTGGCCTACCCTTCTCCCTATAGATGGCCAAGCGTGCTCTCTCCTTGTAAAAAATGGGAGATTGCCAAACTTCTTTAGCTGGAAACAGCCAGAAGCCACAAACTGTTTTTAAAAAGATGTTAAAGAAGGGATTAACACTGATAAAAGCATTCCAGCAGCAAGGAAAACATAAAAAACTTTAGAATAAAAATTAAAGATTCAAATACTTTGTACTTAAAATAAATCCCTCTGTTTTGGGAGCACTTTACAAATTTGTGAATTTTTCTAATCTTAGGAAGCCCTAGGATATCTCCTATGAAAGTGGAGGGTATCCTGTAACTATAAAAGCAAAGAGAATACACAGCAATAGAGGAAGCCAAATAGCATAATATACAATTGGATAAGCCATCCTTTGCAAATCAGAGTGGGCTTAGGGATATCATTCAAATTTTGCTTTATAACTTTTAGAGACCCAAGAAAGTTTACGAATTAGAAGGGAAGTGAGAAATCAAGATCACATTTATTTCTTGAAAATTTTCCCTAAACTATCGACATTCATTCACACATTCATTTATTTATGGAGTATCTATCTAGTCTAAAGTGCCTAAAAGTTTTAGAAATAGTGATGGTTGCACAAAATTGTGGATGTATTTAATCCCGCTGAACTGTACACTTAAAGACAGTTAAAATGGCAAATTTTATGTCACGTGTATTTTATGACTTGAAAAAATAATATTGTAATATACAAAAAGACATTGAATTTGGGGCACCTGGGTGGGTCAGTGGGTTAAAGCCTCTGCCTTCAGCCAAGGTCTTGATCTCAGGGTCCTGGGATGGAGACCCGAATCGGGCTTTCCGCTCAGCGGGGAACCTGCTTCCCCCTCTCCCTCTGCCTGCCTCTCTGCCTACTTGTGATCTCTCTCTCTCTCTCTCTTTCTCTCTCTGTCAAATAAATAAATAAAATCTTAAAAAAAAAAAGACATTGAATTATGTACTCTAAATGGGTGAATTGTATGGTACGTGAATTACACCTCAACAAAATTGTTTTTAAAAAAAGGAAAGACCCAAGTGCCCTGCTGGTAGTGTTTCTTGGAATGTAACTATATCTATAACCAAAAGATGATCACAACTTTTGTCCCAAAATCTACCTCACTCATTTGAAAAATGAGAAATACCTGTCTCCAAGTTAAAACTGGACTTAATAAACAACATGTCATACTCTAAACTCATTCACCATGCTAATAGTTATCAGTCACTTATGTGCTAGGCACTGAGCTGGACACCAAAGTTAGTGAGAGGCCGTAGAGAGACCAAAAGATGATTATGATACAGCGATGGGAGAGTCCTTGTAATAGGAAGCAGTAAAGGACAGAATGGGCCCCCAGAGAAAGGATTCCATCCCTACCAAATAGGTGGGAAGGCCAGAGAAGACTCTGGTTTAAAACTTGAGAGACAGGAATTAATCCACTGTCATTCTTCAAACTCTTATAGATATACTTAATTTTCAGGATCAAGTGACCAAACTGAAAAATTGTTATAAAGAAAATTCCCTCTATTTTAGCACAAAATTTTAAAAATGTAAATGAAGGGGTGTCTGGGTGGCTCAGTTAGTTAAGCATCCAACTCCTGATCTCAGCTCAGGCCTTGATCTCAGGGTGATGAGTCCAAGCCCTGCTTTGGGCTCCATGCTGGGCATGGAACCTACTTTATAAATAACAAAATAAAACAAAAACAAAATGAATTTAAAAATAAAAATGTAAATAAAAAGGATGGAAAAACAAATTCCATTTATTTCCACTGATGAGGATGATGTCACTCACTTGAAACTTTTTACATGTCTTGGAAGAAACCCTTTCGAGTAACTAAGCATCAGTATAATCTTTTTAAAATCTCTTCCCCTTGGGCGCCTGGGTGGCTCAGTGGGTTAAAGCCTCTGCTTTAGGCTCAGGTCATGATCTCAGCCTCCTGGGATTGAGCCTGCTTCCTCCTCTCCCTGTCTCTCTGCCTGCCTGTCTGCCTACTTGTAATCTCTCTCTCTGTGTCAAATAAATAAATAAAATCTTTAAAAAAAAAAATCTCTTCCCTAGCAGTTCAAGGGTCATGGTTCAGAATAAGACCTAACCATTTCTTTTTTTTTTTAAAGATTTTATTTATTTATTTGACACACACAGAGAGAGAGAGATCACAAGTAGGCAGAGAGGCAGAGAGAGAGGAGGAAGCCGGCTCCCTGCTGAGCAGAGAGCCCGAGATGTGGGGCTCCATCCCAGGACCCTGAGATCATGACCTGAGCAGAAGGCAGAGGCTTTAACCCACTGAGCCACCCAGGCGCCCCTAGAGACGTTTCCACTGTTCATCAAAACCAGCTTGAATTTTGCCCTTAACTTGGGTTTAACCGTCCTGGGGGCTGTAATGGTCCGTCCAAGCTAAACCCAAGTCCGTTTTAAAAATTATTAAGATAGTCATAGTTCCCTTTTCAGCAAAAGCCCTAGGTAAGGCCAGCCAGAGGGTCGGGCCTCAACCAACAGGTGTTGAGACTGTCCGCCCAGACCCACGGGAAGCACTGGGACCTCCAGCAAAGTCGGCCAGGAAGCTTCAGGAGCCAGGGGTCCCAAAGGCTCCCGGAGGTCCAAGAACAGGTAACTTCTCCGAGGAGCCTTTTTACCCCGTAAACCACAAGCCTTACGAGAGATCCACTCTGAACAAATAATCATGCTCCACACACGAGACGTAACCGTGCTGAACGAAGAGCTTTCCGTGCGGGCTACCCGCCGCAAACCACGTTCGCCAGCAGGGAGGGAAGCCACGACGTCGGCCGCGGTGCTGTCACTCACCACACCGCACGTCCGGCCCGGCCCCGACGACGAACGCAGCCCAGGGAGGCCCGAAGGGCGCACGAAAACGCGTGAAGCCACGGGGAGCTGCGCGTGCTGCACTCGCAGGTAAGGGAGCCGAGTTACAGCACCTTAGGCTCTGGGCTCCGCTCAGGCGTCGCGGGGAAAAGGGCTGGAAGGGTACTGTATAAGGTCGCAGGGCCTGGCCAGGTAGGGGCGACCCGCGGCCTGCCCCTGCCCACCCCCCGGCCCCCGCCTC
>LNAC01000951.1:75253-86610 GCA_002007465.1 Ailurus styani | reverse complement strand
CACCTGCGCCGCGGGACTTACCTGGCCGCCGCGCACCGCGGGAGGTTCTGCGCCACGCAGCGCGCGGGTTCCGGCCCCGCCACCCAGGCCGCGTGGCCTTGCTCCTCTCGCCGAGCGCCGGGCGCCTCCTCCTCGGAAGCGGAAAGCTCGGCCGCCGCCAGGGGCGAGCGCGCCGACTCTGTGACGCTTCAGGTCCCCCGAGGTGCCCAGCACTGGCCGCCACCCGCCCCCGAGCACCGCGGACGCAGCCCCCGCTGGGGGCCTCGGCGGAGGCCGTGGCGCTCTCTGCAGCCACCCCACCCGCCAAGCCCCAAACGTTAAGCCCTCGCCGCGCCCGCCGCTCCACCAACCAGGGCTGGTAGGACCCGCTGGTAACAGCCGGGGGCCGGACGCTGGGGATACCTTGGTGGCAAAAACAGACCCTGTGTCTGCTCTGAAGCCACTGGGCAGGTAAAGCTGATGATGGCATTCGCCCCTTGGAATCTCTGCATAGGTTCTGGTTACTTCTGTAAAGACCAGACTCCTTAAGGTGCGCGTGAGGCACCATGAAGATTCTCAAATGATGCAAGCTTTTTCTCTCTGCAGGGCCTCTGCGGATGCTCGTCCCACTGCTGGGCACTCCTCCCCGCCTCTTCCCTTAGTTATCCTACACTTTGCTGTTGAGCCTGCTCTCGGAAATTTCATTTCTTAAGGAACACTATCCTGGCCCTTGCAACCCTTGGAATTCTCCTTAGTCCTTGTCAGGGTATGCAATTATTTCTGTAATTTTTGCTTAATGTGTAACTTAATAGTGGACAGAGGTTCTTGAAGGCAGGGGCTATGGCCGCTTGGCTTTCACTTATATCTCCCACATCCGCACAGTGCAGGGTCATAGTAGGCTCTTATAAATATTTGTTTAAGGAATGAATGTAGAGCAGGCCTGGGTAAGTTTCAGGTGGTTTCCATTTTCACTGTCACCAGCAGAGAGGGAGGAGGGTTGTTGAGTGGACCATTGAGGATAGTGAGTGGTCCCTGTGGAGAGTGACAATATATAGACATTTGAAGGGATTCTGGAGGGACTCTGAGGGCCCAGAAGATTGTGGGGCATGGCAGCATCCAGGCCCCATTGTGTAATTTCTTCCCTTGGCTTGAGGTTAATGTAAAGGATAGTTTCATCTTTAGGGTTGGTAGGGTTGAAGCCGTTTCTAGATACTGAGCAAGTATGTAAGAGAAGGGGATAGAGAGACAAGAGGGAACAATCTATTAGTCTGCAAAGTAATAATTTCTGAATTCTTAAGCAAATTACAAGGATTCTGCTTAGTGAGCACCGATTTCTTGTTTGCAACCCTGTATTGAAAGCTCCTCAAAGACAAAGACTTTCCATATTTGTATTTTCTTCTAAACCAGTGTCTTGAGCAGAGAGTTTTCAATAAATAAATGTTGCAAGAATGAGGTAGGGGGAAAAGGTAAAAGACCCCAGGGTAGAAATTTCCAGCGATGGGACAAGGCTAGCTGAATGATGTCCCCTAATTACTTTTTTCTAGTCTTTAGTTCTTCTAAGAAACAATGCTGTGTTGTTGGGCTAGGATCAGAAAACTCTGGTTGGGGAGCAGCTCAGTGATACTGTTTAATGAAGGATCATATTTTCTTATAAAACTTTAGGCATCTGGATATCCTCTATAAGACCAATAAGGTGTCATTTATTGGATGTTTGCCATGTCCTTATATATTGTTGCCTGTATTTTTCACAGCAGCCCAGTACTTCTATTATAGAGGCCCAAAGCCCTTCAGAAGTTGCAGAGCCAGCATGTGGAGCCAGGCCTGTGGGATTCAAAAAGTTCATGTTAACAGGGCCTGTTATGACAAAATGTTAAGTGTGCTTGAAGAAATAGCTGGCCCCGGGCGCCTGGGTGGCTCACTTGGTTTAGCAACTGCCTTCAGCTCAGGTCATGACCCCGGAGTCCTGGGATCAAGTCCTGCATCGGGCTCCCAGCTCCATGGGAAGTCTGCTTCTCTGACCTTCTCTCCTCTCATGTTCTCGCTCTCTCTGTCAAATAAATAAACAAAATCTTAAAAACAAACAAACAAACAAACATCTAGGCCCTTCCTTAGAGGCCTGGGAAGCTCCTCTGCCCATGTAGCAAAGAGCACTGAGGTGCTCTCAAGTCTGCACCACGAATAGGCAGTGCAATCTGATTCCTCAGCTGGCTTGTTCTATGTCACTGTTTTCTCTTGGGTATAGTTTCTGGGATACCCGGAACTGAGGAACATACCAGTTTGGGCTACATTTTCCACCTACTCATTCCTGAGGCTCAGGACACTGATGGTAGCATTAGTCAGTTGTTACTAGACAGAACTGCTACAGAAAGAAAGTCTGAAGAAAATACTGTGAAAGGTATTGAACTTGAGTATAAAATGTATTCAGTCAAGCTGATCCTGCTTTTGACTTGATTTTTTTTTTTTCCCCTCAGTTATCTCTGTGCCCAGCATGGGGCTAAAACTCTCAACCACAAGATCAAGAGTCACATGCTCTCCTGAAGGAGCCAGCCAGGTGCCCCGTGCTTTTGACTTTATTCTCATTTGCAGATTATTTCCTTGTTTCCCAGGAAGTACTGTTCTTAACTTTTTAAACTGCCTCTCACCAGTTTACCGATTGACATTGGTGATTGATCGATTGATTGACTGCTTTTTTAAGATTTTATTTTTAAGTAATCTCTACACCCAACATGGGGCTCGAACTTACAACCCTGAGATCAAGAGTCACATGCTCTACCGACTGAACCAGCCAGGCTGTCAGTGATATAGTTTAAGAGAGCAACTAAAAATGTTTTCATTCACCATTCTCCATGCTTTCATTGGGCCTCCTTTTGAAAAGGGAATTGTTAATGCATTGACTGATTTTCAGAACTTACTTTTTAAACAACGTGAATGGGGATCAAAATAAAAGGGAAAAGTTACATAGTCTAATACCTACAAGACTTAAAATTTTCCACATGCCCTTCCAGTATTGGTCCAGCCTGACGACTGGTGATATATTTAAAAGAAGAGGCATCTGGGCTTTAGAAACAAGCCCTGGGCTCAAAATTCCGGCCTCAAAGGATTGTGTGTCAGAACCAGGGACAGTACCCACAGTCTCCAGCTGCTGGCCAGGCTGCTGCTGCTTAGACATCTTCCCCTCAGCCCAGGGACCCTGTGGCTCTACCTACACAAACACAGAAAGTTTTGTAGAACTTCAAACAAGAGAAGCTTGACAATTTCAGGAGAATGTAGGCTTTCGTTTGAGTCATGTGGAGCATGAGGACTGTAGATATTACCCTTAATTAGAGCCAAGAGTCAAAGGAAGCAGTACAGACACACATTCCGGTTGGTTAAGATTTGGTAAAAATTTGTATCATATTTATTTAGAGAAATTAAAAAAGCATAGAAAAGTATAGAAATTAATACCCATATTCCTGCTACCTAGAATTGACTGACCATCATTAAATACAGGCTCATTGAAAAATTTCAATGGAAGAAAACATTACAGATAAAACCCTATTGGATTTGCAAGTTCAACACTATTACTTGCTTCTTTTCCCCCAAGGCCAATATGAACATGAATTTAGTGTTTCCTTCTGAGTCCATTTTCTATAGTTATATAGAAATTATATACATAAATAGCTCATACCTGTTAGAATGGCTGTTATCAAAAATAAATAACGAGTGTTGGCAAGGATATGGAGAAAAAGGAGCCCTTGTGCACTGTTGGTAGGGATGTAATTTGGTGCAGCTACTATGGAAAACAGTGTGGAGTTTCCTCAAAAATATTAAAATAGGAGTGCCTGGGTTGGTCAGTCTGTTAAGTGTCCTACTCTTGATTTTGGCTCAGGTTTTGATCTCAGGGTTGTGAGATGGAGCCTGCCACAGCCTCCTTGCTGGGCATGGAGCCTGCTTGAGATTCTTTATCTCCCTCTACCCCACCCCGCCCCTCTAGAAAAAAAAATTAAAAATAGAACTACCATATGATCCAGTAATTCTACTTCTGGGTATTTCTCTCTCTCTCTGACTCTCTCTCACACATGAATACTACTATTCAGCCATAAAAAAGAAGGAATTTCTGCCATTTGTGACAATATGGATGGACCTCATATGAAATAAGTGAGACAGAGAATGACAAATATTGTATATGTCTCTTATAGGTGGGATCTAAAAACAAAACCAAGAATAAACAGGAAACAGTTTGGTGGTCATTAGAGGTTGAGGGGGGAGAAATGGGTGGAGGGTATATAAATTTATTTAAAAATAATAATGAAGAAAGATGTTTTGCACTATCCCACTTCGAATTATATTCTGTCAATTTATTACTA
The DNA here is from genome assembly GCA_002007465.1 of Ailurus styani. NCBI lineage: Eukaryota > Metazoa > Chordata > Mammalia > Carnivora > Ailuridae > Ailurus > Ailurus styani. The sequence goes on along the minus strand of LNAC01000951.1, from coordinate 82,285 downwards.
GCGTATTTAGCTTGTCTCTACTATTTTACCTTTTGCTTTCTATTTGTCTCACCTTTGCTCTGCCTTTTGTTCTCCTTTCTTTCATTCTTACAATTAGTGTGAATTTTTGTTTTCATATTCCACTTTTTCTGTCTCCTAGTTCGGAAGTCATTGACTCTATTCCTTTTTTTTTTTTTAAGATTTTATTTATTTATTTGACAGAGAGAGAGAGAGAGAGATTACAAGTAGGCAGACAGGCAGGCAGAGAGAGAGGAGGAAGCAGGCTCCCTGCTGAGCAGGGACCCCAATGCGGGCCTCGATCCCAGGACCCTGAGATCATGACCTGAGCCGAAGGCAGAGGCTTTAACCCACTGAGCCACCCAGGCGCTCTCATTGACTCTATTCCTGTTCTTAGAGTGGCTACCCTTAAAATTTTACGTTGCACACTTCACAGAGCCTAAACATCCCACTTCTCCTTCTGGACAATACAGGGACCTTGGAATACTCTAACTCCAATGGCTGCCCCCTTCACCTTATAATCAAGTTTCCTTTGAGTCTGTCCTTTTTTTCAACCCACATGAGCCCATTTTGCCTTCATGATCATTATACTGAATTATACAATTGTTCATTTAGATTTATCTACATGTTTATCATTTTTTCTCAACAATCCTTGCATCTCATACTTGTCTTCTTTGATCACTTCTTTCTAAAGTTCGTCCTTAGAACTTCTTTTAATGTAGGTCTATGGTGATTTTCAAAAAAGATTTATTTATTTTAGAGACTGAGAGAGAGCATGAGTCGGGGGAGTGATAGAGGGAGAGGGAGAGAATCCTCAAGCAGACTCCCTGCTGAGCGTGAAGCCCCATGTGGGGCTTGATCCCATGACCCTGAGATCCTGACCTGAGCTGAAATCAAGAACCAGCTGCTTAACTGACAGACCCACCCAGGTGCCCCGGTCTACTGGTGATTTTTTAAAAACTTCATTTTGAGATAATTGTATCTGGGAGCTAGGGAGAGTCACTGACCTGGAATCACGTTTACGTGCTTCCAGGGTCCTATCCGATGCAAGAATCTTGGACTCAATATGCTTGCTCCAGCTTGCTCCTAGCTCTGCCAGCCGGCCTGGTTGTGCTGAGTGGGCATTTACCAATGGGTAACACCCCTCTCTATATTTGTACCCCTCATAGGTTTGGGTTCAGCTCAAAAATTTTTTTCATCTCCTTTGAGAATTTACTTCCTGGACAATTGACAATGAAGTAAAAATTATGAATTTCTTTAGCAAAAAAAGAAATTATGAGTAAAAGTTCTTAGGCATAATAGAGTCTTGCTTTTATTTTATTTTTTTTACTTTATTAACATATAATGTACTATTTGCTTCAGGGGTACAGGTCTGTGAGTCATCAGTCTTACACAATTCACAGCATAGAGTCTTCCTTTTAAAAAATTATTTGAGCTGTGCCTGACTGGCTCAGTCAGTGGAGCATGCAACTCTTGATCTCAGGGTTGTGAGTTCGAGCCACATGTTGGGTGTAGAGATTACTTAAAAATAAAATCTTAAATAAACAAATATTTGAATACTACCATGAATGGCAACTGTAAATCGGTGTGAGAGTAAGACAGGAGGATTGTTGTAGGCAGCTCATTCTTTGGAATTCATATAATCATCATCATTACATTTATTCACTATTTATTGACAGTCTGTTCTCTGGCAAGCACTGTGGGGAGAATATTACAATGAGCAGCACTGATGGGTTTTCCCCACTCATGAAGTTTACATTGTAGTGGAGGAGGCACTCACAAAAAATGAGCAAACAGACTGTGGTAAGTTGCCTACAAAATGGCTCCCAAGGATCCCCACTTCCTGGTATTCACATCCTTGTGTAGTCCTCTATTACATTTTACCATAGTTGGCCTGTGTGATTAATAGCATATAGCAGAGGTGATGAGATGTCACTTCCCAGAGGAGAGTATAAAAAAGACTTCTGCTTCTTCCTTAGGTGCTCACACCTTCTCTTGGAGCACTCCCTCTGTGGGAAGCTGTCATGTTGTGGGGGGTACTCAGGCGGCATGTGGAGAGGCCTGCTTGTGAGTCCAGTAACCACATGAGTGAGTTTAGAAGTGAATCCATTGGGCCCAGTTGAATCTTGAAATGACTAACTGTGGCTAAACAAGTTGACTGTAGCCTCATGAAAGTTTCTATCCAGACCACCCAGCTAAGCCTGTCCTGTATTCCTGATCCACAGACATGTCAAGATGTTGAATGTTTGTTTTAAGCTTCTAATTTTAGGGATAATTTGTTATATATCAGTAGATGACTAGTACACAGATGAAATAACTGCAATTTGGAATAAATGCCTATTTGAATCTTATAGTAGAACAAATGCTTATCAAGAGAAGTGCTATGGCCAAATGGTTAATGAAATAGGCTTTGGGGCCTGATCCTGGCTCTGCCAAATACTGGCTGTGTGATCTTACCAAGTCTTTTTTTTTTGTTAAGATTTTTCATTTATTTTTGAGAAAAAAAGTGAGCACAGGAGAGGAAGAAGCAGACACCCTGCTGAGCAGAGAGCTGATGTGGGGCTCAATCCCGTGACCCTGAGATCATGACCTGAACCAAAGGCAGATGCTTAACTGACTGAGGCACCCAGACGCCCATTTTTTTTTAACTCCTATTTTCTAATTTGATCGTTTGTAGAATGAAGATAATAACAGTACTTATGTTAAGGTTGTTGTGAAGAGTCAAGAAGTTAGAAAAAAGTACGTAGCCCAGAGTTTGACACATTTTAAAAGTTCAATTAATACAAGTGTTGTTAATCTGTATTGATTCTTGAACATTTGTTATTAATCTATTTTTTAAAGATTTATTTATTTATTTATTTATTAGAGAGAGAGAGCATGAGTTGGGGGCAGGTGGGGAGGAGACTCCCTACTGAGCAGGGAGCCCGACTTGGGACTCGATCCCAGAACCCTGGGACCATGACCTGAGGTGAAGGTAGATGCTTAACTGGCTGAGCCACCCAGGCACCCTATGTTCTTGATCTATTTGTTTGAACTATTTGCTTATGCTCTTTCATACTGGAAAATGGCTACTGAAGGTGAATGTCCCTGTCTAAATCTGACTCAAATTTAGCAGTGCCATTCCACACTGTATTGAGCACCTATGTGCCAGGGACAATGCAAGGTCCTAAAAAAAGTAAGATATGATCCATATCCCCAGAGTTCAGATTCTCATACGGGAGGCAGACACAAGTGTATTAGTGTAATTAAGGATTAATTAAGGGTTCTAAGTCTAAAAGACTTAGGAGTTGAAGACTCTTCAAGAATTCATCACCAAATGCCATTTGAATTTGGTACACTCCTTGTTATGGGGAAAAACTTGATAGCTCTATGCCTAAGAGAGAATTTGAGAATCAGTTTAGAAGTCTAGAAATGAAAATATCTGTTTTAATTGCTAATGAAGGCTGTAATTTTTACTGGGAAGACAAAGCACAGAGGAAAGCAGTAAGCTGAAATGAAGACAGGCTTTGGATCTCAACTTAAATGTTACTTCCTGAGAGAGCCTCCTCCACATATCCCTGTTCTCTTCCTTCTCTTCATAGCACTTATCATAATTAATGCTTATTTGTGGGTTTTTTTCACAAGTACTGTGAGGGCAGGAATCTCATCTGGTTTACTCACCACTGTAAACGAAGTATCTAGTTTGATCCCTGGTACTTACAAGTAACAGGTGCTTAATACACTTTTGCAAATTAATGTTAACTGAGTATTTAGAACCATTAGCATCCTGGTGAATCATTGAAGACGCATAGAAAACTCGAGATCAGAGTGCCTGGCTGGCTCAATCTGTGGAGCATGCGACTCAATCTTGGGCTTGTGAGTTCGAGCCCCACATTGGGTATAGAGATTAATCTAAAAATAAAATCTTTAGGGCGCCTGGGTGGCTCAGTGGTTTAAAGCCTCTGCTTTCGGCTCAGGTCATGATCTCAGCGTCCTGGGATCGAGGCCCACATCGGGCTCTCTGCTCAGCAGGGAGCCTGCTTCTTCCTCTCCCTGTCTCTCTGCCTGCCTCTCTGCCTACTTGTAATCTCTCTGTGTGTGTCAAATAAATAAATAAAATCTTTAAAAAAAATAAATAAATAAAATAAAAATAAAATCTTTAAAAAAAAAAAAGAAAACTCAAGACCCATGCAGCAGGATGCTGAGTCAAAGACTGAAATTGTGTGCAATCTTTTACTCTTGTAGAAAAGAGAAGGGCTGGAAAAGCCTTGATAGTCCATAAGAACAGAAGTCCTTTGGAAGACAGTGCTGTAGAACTTCCTCCCCTCCACTTGATACATACAAAATCCAGGAGTGATGAGGAGAGGCTCTCTTGTTAGGAAATAGAGGGTAATCAGCCTTCTTGTGCTTTGAAGACTGTGAAGAATACTGGTGATCCTACATCTAGCATCCATGGTCCTCTTGGCCCTTAGTTTTACTCAAGTAGCCACACCTCCCCCTTGCAACTTATGTGACTCAAGGAGCACCCGCCCATTGCCAATTCCAATTACGGTAACCTCTTTTCCCTTCTGGAACCCAAATTTAAGTCGTCTTTACATTTGCTAGGCAGTTACTAATTGGGAGGCAGAATGTGTGCCTATGTGACCTAATTGGTCAAAAAAAAAAAAACAGAAGGAAAGATTTTAGATGGAAAAGAAAGGATGTGGTCCTGATTGCTCCTGATAGACATCTGGAAAATCACTTTAATATGAATTTGAAAACTACCATGTTTACAGGAGCGCAGAGAGACTAATAAATGAGGTCCTTGATAACTTGTTGAACTGTTGAGTTCACCAAACTTAAAGTCTATTTTGCCTTTGGACTTTCTGTTGTGTGAGATAATAAATTTACTTATTGCTTAAGAAGACAGTTTGAATCAGGCTTTCTATTATCTGCATCCAAAATGTTTCCAACTGACATGTGATATTTGACCTTCTGGCTCAGTTAGTGCATCTACAGTCAGAAGAGTGGGCAAGTCACTCTATCGTCTTGGAAAAGGTAAGCAGCTGGACTCTGTGTTTCTAGGGTTGAAAATGAAAATCTGTTGGGGCGCCTGGGTGGCTCAGTTGGTTAAGCATCTGCTTTCAGCTCTGGTCATGATCCCAGGATCTTAGGATCCAGCCTACATTGGGCTCCCTGCTTAGCGTGGAGTCTGCTTCTCCCTCTCCCTCTCCCTCTGCTTGTATTCCCTCTCTCGCTGTCTCTCTCTCCGTCAAATAAATAAAGAAAAATATTAAAAAAGAAAAGAAAAGAAAATGAAAGTCTGTTTAACTATAAACTACTGCTAGTGTGAATAGCCAGGTAAGGAAAGGGATTGGGGGCAGTGTTGAGAACATCTTTGCATGGGGCAGACAGAGATCAAACTCACAATGGCCCCAGCTGCCTGGGAAGAAGGCCAAATATGGACCTGAAAGTACTGTACCCTAAAAGCTGTGCCCCTGAGACTGTTTGTGAGACACGTCATGATTGGTGCCCTCTGTTTAAGAACTTTATTGGCCCTTATGGGACCTGCACCACCACAGACCCGGAAAATACGGGTCGTCAAACAGCGACACCATGTGGCTGTAAGGTGCAACGACAATAGTGGGCCAGTGAGACGCCTGGCCTTCCCTTCAGGTGTGTGGAATTTTTATTTTCTGCTAGGAATTTTTGGATCACTTAACCCCCTATAAGTTTTTGAAAATGGCGGGTAGGGACCCTATTTGTACATGATCATATTTGTACATGGTGGAGCTGTTTTTAGTTTTTATTTGTATTATCAAGATGCATGAAAATTAGTCTTGAAGACACCCAAACAAAAGTATTTCCATTTTATTACTTCCTTTGAAAGCTTGTCTATGGTTTCCCGTCACTCCCTGGATAAAGTCCCAGGGCCTTAGCACACACCTCCTAAAGCCTTCCTACTCTGCCTCTCCAGGGATGCAACATATTCCTCAGTTTCGTCAGGGAGCCCTCAGTAAGTTCCATTATATTTGTAAGGCTTTGGCAGTTAAGTTTTAGGGGAAGGCAGATATGAGCTGTATTAAAGGGGCCCAGGTTTAATGACAAAAAATAATAATAAGGTTTACCGACTACTGTGATCAGGCATTATAATAATGTGCTTTGAAATTATTTAATTTGCACGAGAAGTTTTCTCTAAATATCTTTCCTCCTTGCATTGTTGGGAAACTTCTACCATTCAGAATCATTCGAGTATTCCTCTAAGTTTGCAGTTCTTGAGCTTGGCTGGACATTGGTATCACCTAGGGAGCGGGGGAGGGAGAGAGACGCTATTACAAACTATAACACCTGAGTCCCACCCTGGAGATTCTGATTTAAGTGGTCTGATGCTTGAGTACCAAGTTTTCACAGCTCCCCGGTGATTCTAATATGCAACCAGGGTTGAGACCCACAGGTCTAGGAAGACTAAAGTGACCAATTTAGGTAATTCTCTTTTCCTTCCGTGCCCTGCGCAAACTTGTTTGATTACGCCTATCACACTGTATCTTAATTTCAAAGGGTATATTCATCTCCCCAGCTAGGCTTTGAGCACCTCCTGTCAGCCACCTCTGCATTCCTGGAGCCTCATGTAGGGCCGGACACTTCGTGGAGATTGGAAAATGCTGAACGGAAGGGTAAAATGTCTTTAATAAACACATACTGGGGCCCTCCAAATGCTAGGTGCTGCGGTGCTCAGCTAGGTCTGGAACCTAGAGAATAGGCTGACTAGTCCTGTAGCAAGGGCTCACAGTCCCAGCTTGCGTATGTGTGTGGAGGGCAGCGTGCGGTGGTTACGTTGCCGGGGCCTCCTTTTCACCAGCGGCCTCAGATATGTATTTCTGCGGTCTTCCAGGCAAGTGAGTTTCCAGGCGGCTACTAACAGCACCTGCGAAGCCAGGGCTTGTTGAAAGTGCAACGGCAGTGCGCAGGCGCGGGCCGTAAGCACGGCGCACACTCCTCTACGTGCTGTAAGTCCCGCCCCCAGCAGCGGAGCCAACCGGACGCCGGGCCGGGCTAGACCCCCTCCGCCCCTCCCCC
>LNAC01000951.1:0-74973 GCA_002007465.1 Ailurus styani | reverse complement strand
GGCCGGGCCGGGCGCGCTGCTGGGGGAGGCCGCGGCCGAGGAAGGTGAGTGGTGCTGCTGTTCCCCCTCGACCCCGGCCTGGCCTGGTCGGGGAGAATGGTCAGACTGACCCTTGTCCGGGCGCCCAGACAGCGCGCCAGTTAAAAGCCCAGTGTACGGGTGGCGTTCCCTGACTACCCCGGTTCGAGTCCCGGCTCCCCGGCCTTTGCCACCTCGGGCTGCTGGCGGAACGCCTCAGCGCCTCCATTTCTTCATTCGCAGCACACAGCTGGGAATTCTTGCGTTAGGTGGTGGCCGAGAAGGTTGAAGAGGCCGTCGTGTGAGGCTTCGAAGGCTAGCCGGCGCAGACCGCACTGCGGCCGAGTGCTGGGCGACTCCTCCGTGTGCAGGAGCCGACCAGAGCGGCTGGAGGAGCCTCGCAGCGAAAGGGGGTGGGTACCCGAGAGAGTAGGCGAGGAGCCCTTGCAACGACTCCTGAGGCTCCTTCCAGGTTCGGAGGACCGCTGGCTTTCGGCAGAGTCTGATTGAGTGTGAGGTGGAAATGTCAGAAGGCTGGGATCCGGCCCCTACACACCGCACAGAGAGAGTTTCTGCAATCGCTTATCTTCTAACCATAATAATATTAAGCATTGTGCAGGCATCACCTGCATTGGTTCCAATCCTCTGCAGGAGTTTGTTTTTACTTTCTGTATTGCCAGGTGGACTCCTACCTCCCCCGCCACACCTTGACGAACAGGTGGCTGACTGGTGTTTGGCCCGCAGCTTCTGCCCCAAAGCGGGAGAGGAGGGTTCTGGCCCTTTGTGTGTTCTCTCTTGGGGCAGAGTAATTGGGTGGAGATGACATCCAATCCTAACTCCCATTTCCGTATTTTCAGTAGATTCACTTCTTAAGAACATTGAGCCGCATGCTGTGTGTTTTTGGAGTAGAGCTTTCATATTTAACTGACAGAGACTTTGAAAGCATTGCATGTTCCACTTATTGCAGTAATGTAAAAGATATGCTTTTGAGATAGCTAATGATGGATTTTGATGTGTCTCCATTGAGAAAGAATCATCACAGGCCATGGTTTGTTATTTCCAGCTTTTCCCCAAGAAAGTGGTGAAAAATAATTAGATTTTATTGGATGATGCTTGTTACCTGGGCTTCAGACCTAAGAAGGGTAAGTTACCAGTGGACTCTTGGAAACGTGGACAATGCCAGAAGATACAGCATGCTTTGCTTCTCTGCATTTGGCTTTTTATGCCACGTTCAAACCAACTTGTATTCTGCAACGTCTATTCCCACAGTCTTACTTTAGGTGTACTGTGGCACTGATTAAAGGTATAGCATCTGCTTGGCCTTGGAAAACATTTGGTCTCTACCTGTGACTCAGAGTTCCAGATCTGTGCCCTGTCACAGCTTATAGTGGGGGAAAAGGCTGGTGCATACTATCATCAGCACATTAATTTCACAGCATGGACCTCTGGAAAGGAGGGCTTGGTCACAGGGGGAACTGAGAAGATAGTTTTTCTTCCTGCCTTTGCCGTTTGTGCTTATTGGTATTTGTGTGAGAGTGCTTCATTGTAGTTCCCTTGCAAATGAGAATAATCCACCTTTGTAGACAGAATTGATGATAGGTTATGATAGATTTGGACTCCCAGCTAAATGTTTCAAAAAGCAGGGAGAGGAAAGAAGAAAGGGAGAAGACACAAGGTAGTGAGTATTGAGGCCATCAGTGGTTACTTCAGCTGTTCCCATTTGAGTTCAATGGTTACCAGTACCATAGATGCCTGCTCTGGGAATAATAAGACCATTCTCACTAGGAAGTTGAACATTTTAAGATTTTGGTTTATCTTTTTGAAATCTAGATGAAGATCCAGATTCAGACGTGAGACTCACCAGGTGATCATTTCATTGAGATCAACTTGAATGACCAGGTGAAAAGTGCAAGAGTAATGTGCTATGACTGAGGTATGTCTAATGTGACAGATAACTCTCTCTGGATATTGGGATGCCATGAAAAAGAACTGTTATTTGTTGAATACTATAATAGATACATTGTATATATTTTCTTCTGATCTCTTGATAATCGTATCAGGTAAATAATTTAAACTCAGGTAAGGAAACTGAAGCCCAGAGAGATTAAGTAACTACACTAATTCACATAGCTGGTGGTCACCAACTCTAGTTACCAACTCTGTCTGCTATGAGTCAGGCACTGTTCTATTTTCTTTCTATATTAACTCCTAATTTCCATAACACTCCTATGAGCTAAGTACTTTTACTCTCTTCATTTTATGATGGCGAGATCAAGACATAAAGTCATTAGTAATTTCCTTGCTGTGTGACAGAATCCACAATTCAAATCCAGGCAGCCTGACTACAGAGCTATACCAGCTTTCTTTGGGTTAGTGTTTTTGTTACTTTTGTTTTTATTTAATAAATTTTTTATCGTATAATGAATTTTTATTAAGTCAAACAGAAAAGAACACATGTACCAAATGTGTAGCTTAATAAAATTTTTTTAAGATTTTATTTATTTATTTGACAGACACAGCGGGAGAGGGAGAAGCCGACTCCCTGCAAAGCAGGGAGCCTGATGCAGGGCTCCATCCCAGGACCCTGGGATCATGGACTGAGTCGAAGCCAGACACTTAACAACTGAGCCACCCTAGCGCCCCTTAATAAATTTTTAAAATAAGATAGTACCACTCAGATCAGGGTGTAGAATCATGCTCACCATGCTGGAGCCCCTCCATTGCTCAATGTCAGTCACAATTACTTCTCTACTCCCATTAGTACCCATTCTTCTGACTTCTATAGTAATTGCTTCCTTGTGTTTTAAGTGTTTTTTTTCATAAATGTATATTTCTAGACTCTATAGTGTGGTCCTGCCAATTAATTTTTTTAAGAACTTTTTAAAAAGATTTTATTTATTTTAGAGAGAATAAGCAGGGAGAGGGTCAGAGAGGGAGGGAAAGGTAAAGAATCTCAAGCAGACTCCCCGCTGAGTGTAGAGCCTCATACAGGGCTCCTTCTCATGACCTTGAGATCATGACCTGAGCCGAAAGCAAGAGTCGGACACTTAACCAACTGAACTACCCAGTTGCCCCTTAAAAACTCTTTAAAATATCTGTAGGTTTTCAGGGTACCTGGGTGGCACAGTCAGTTGAGCTTCTGACTCTTGGTTTCAACTCCTGTCGTGATCTCAGGGTCACGAGCTCAGGCTCAGGGAGCTCAATGAGATTGAGCTCCGAATTTGGCTCCATACTCAGCCTAGATTCTGCTTAAGACTCTCAAATAAATAAATATTTTTAAAAAATCTATAGGTTTTCTGTCTATTCCTTCCTTTCCCTTATAATTTATCTGATTCAGAATCTGGATTTGACCTATATATCCAGTCTGGATTTTGCTGATTATAAATTCATGTACAGTTCAGTATGTTCTGCCCTGGATAACTCCTGCACATTTATAGCTGGATGCAGGACTGGATCAGACTCAGATTCAAGTCCTTTGGCAATTCTCTAAGCAGTGTTTGGCAAGACCATTGGAGGTGCCTATGTCTCCCTTTGTGATCTCAGCAACTCTTGGTACTTCATACCTATATCTATTCATTTAAGGTTGCAAAAATTGTGGTATTTTAATTTTGTCCTGTTTTTTTTTCCTTATTTCTTGGCATACTAGTTCCTTATCTATCATCTGGATACACAGCTGTATGATTCCTTTAGGAAAGGCAGCATAAATGCTTGATTCTTTCCATTTATTTATCAGTTTTCAAGATAATGAATTAGTTCCTTATCTTCTGAAGACCATTCTTTTAAAAAAATCTAATGTCAATATAGGATCATGAACTTAAACATATTTGTTGGGTTTTAAGTGCATTGCAGTCATTATCATTATTGACACTCATGTCCCATCTGGGACAGGCCCTGGGGGGAGCCTGTTTAAACCTGTTCTTTTGATATGACCCTTACTAGTTGATTGCTTGTTATCTGATAGCTTGAATGTTCTGTCCCAAATCTGACATCATCCATTAATTCAAAAAACTCTGGTTTGTTGTTTTTGTTTTTTTTTTTTTAAGAAGGAAATTGCATTTCAAGGTTATATCTGTATGCTAGGGATCCATAGTTATTGAGGTTTTTCCCTAGGCAGAACTAGAATTCCTGTATCTGTCTATATAGAGACAAAAACACATTAAAGATTAAGTATATCATGAGTTCATATAAATACTTCCAATACAAATTGAGACTATAGAGCTCTTATTGAATTTCTCTATTATATCTATAACCCCATTTCTCTCTCTCTTTTTTTTTTTTTAAGATTTTTTTATCGTTTGACAGGACAAGCAGGGGGAGTGGGGTAGGGAAAAGCAGGCTCCCCATTGAGCAGGGAGCCCAATAAGGGGCTGGATCCCAGGGCCGTGGGATCATGACCTGAGCCGAAGACAGATGCTTAACGGATTGAACCATCCAGGTGCCCCTATGTGTCATTTTGGTTACCCAATGTGCTCCTTTATTAGGTTCCTTAGGAAGGAATATTCCCTGAGTTCTTGTATGCGGATAAAAGTTTGTGTTCTTTATACTTGAAAGTCAGTTTTGCTGATATAAGATCTTTGGTTCACACTTCTTTTCCTTGAGTTTCTTTTTTTTTTTTTCTTAAGCACTTTATTTATTTATTTTTTAATTTTATTTTTATTCTTTGCCCTAGGGGTACAGGTCTGTGAATCATCAGGCTTACATCTTTCACAGCATTCACCAAAGCACAAACCCTCCCCAATGTCCATAACCCATCCACCCTATCTCTACCCTCCCACCCCCCAGTAACCCTCAGTTTGTTTTGTGAAATTAGGAGTCTCTTATGGTTTGTGTCCTTCCCCATCCCATCTTGTTTCATTATTTTTCCCTCCCTACCCCCCACGACCCCCCATCCTGCCCCTCAAGTTCCTCATATCAGAGAGATCATATGATAATTGTCTTTCTCTGACTGACTTATTTCGCTCAGCATAATACCCTCCAGTTCCATCCATGTTGTTGCAAATGGCAAGATTTCGTTTCTTTTGATAGCTGCATAGTATTCCATTGTATATATATACCACATCTTCTTTATCCATTCATCTGTTGATGGACATCTAGGTTCTTTCCATAGTTTGGCTATTGTGGACATTGCTGCTATAAACATTCGGGTGCACGTGCCCCTGAGGATCACTACCTTTGTGTCTTTAGGATAAATACCCAGTAGTGCGATTGCTGGGTCGTAGGGTAGCTCCATTTTCAACTTTTTGAGGAATCTCCATACTGTTTTCCAGAGTGGCTGCACCAGTTTGCATTCCCACCAACAGTGTAGGAGGGTTCCCCTTTCTCCGCAACCTCGCCAACATCTGTCATTTCCTGACTTGTTGATTTTAGCCATTCTGACTGGTGTAAGGTGGTATCTCGCTGTGGTTTTGATTTGTATTTCTCTGATGCCGAGTGATGTTGAGCACTTTCTCATGTGTCTGTTGGCCATTTGGATGTCTTCTTTGGAGAAATGTCTGTTCATGTCTTCTGCCCATTTCTTGACTGGGTTATTTGTTTTATGGGTGTTGAGTTTGAGAAGCTCTTTATAGATTTTGGAGTTTCTTAAATATATTACTCTTTTACTTCTGGTATAAAGCATTGGTAGCAAAGCCAGATAATAATCTAATTTTTCCCCCTTATAAGTCATTGTTCTTTTTTTCTAGATGACCAAAGAGTTTTTTCTTTGAAGTCTAGTAATTTTATTAGGATGGGTCAGTGTTCTCAAGTATGAGTCAGTGTTCTCAAGTATGTGATACGTTCTTTCCATATGTAATTTCAAATGTACATGTTTTTTCATTTCAGGAAAGTTTTATTTTTTAAACAGTTTTATTGAGATATATGTGATACAATAAACTGCACATATTTAAAGTGTACTATTTGTTATGTTTTGACATACATATACACCTGTGAAACCATCACATAATCAAGATTGTGCATATATCTATCATTCCAAACATTCCCTTGTTTCCCTTTGTGGTCCATCTTTCCAGCCTCTCATTCCCTTAGCCACCAGTGATCTACTTAGATTAGGTTAATTTTTGTTTTCTAGAATTTTATTTATTTATTTTATTTTTAAAATATTTTATTTATTTATTTGAGATAGAGCAAGAATGAGGGAGAGAGCACAAGCAGGGGGAGCAGCAGGCAGAGGGAGAAGCAGGCTCTCCACTGAGCAGGGAGCCCGATGTGGGACTCGATTCCAGGACTCCAGGATTATGACCTGAGCTGAAGGCAGATGCTTAACCGACTGAGCCACCCAGGTGCCCATTTTCTAGAATTTTATATAAATGGAGTCATACAGTATGTAAATCTTAAGCTTCTTTTACTCAGCATTAAGTATTTTTTGGTTCATATGTGTTGTTGCATATACCAATAATTTATTCTTTCTTTTTGAAGGTTTATTCCTTTTTCTTTCTGAGGGATATTCCATTGTGTGCGTATTGTAGTTTGTGTATTTATTCAGCTTTGATGGACATTTGGATTGTTTCCAGTTCCTGGCTATTACAAATAAATCTCTTAAGAACTTTTAAATATAAGTCTTTGTGTGGTTGGTCATATGCTTTCATTGCTCTTGGGTGAATATCTAGGAATGGAATGGCTGGATCTTAGGTGTACAGTTAACCTTTTTAAAAATTGCCAAAGTGTTTTTCAAAGTGGTTGTCCTATTTTACATGACCATCAGCAGTGTGTCTGAGTTCCAGTTCCTTCATGTTAAGAGTCTGCTTTTTTTGTCTTTTTTTTCCCTTTGCTAGATTTTGTTTCTTAAATTCTACATGAGTGAAATCATTTGGTATTTGTATTTCTCTGAGTGACTTATTTCACTTAGCAATATACCCACTATGTTCATCCATGTTATTTTATAGCCGAATAATATTCCATTGGATATATATGTTGCATCTTCTTTTTCCATTCATCTGCCAGTGAACCCTTGGGCTGCTTCCGTGGTTTGACTATTGTAAATAATACTGCTATAAATATAGGGGTGCATGTATTCCTTTGAATTAGTGTTTTCATATTTTTTGGGTAAATACCCAGTAGCATGATTACTGGGTCATAGAGTAGTTCTGTTTTTAATTTTTTGAGCAACTTCCATACCGTCTCACAGAGTGGCTGTACCAGTTTGCATTCCCACCAGCAGAACACAAGGGTTCCTTTTTCTCTACATCCTAGCTAGTACTTGTTTGAATTTTTTATTTTAGCCATTCTGAAAGGCATGAGATAATATCTCACTGTGGTTTTGGCTTACATTTCTCTGATGACGAGTGATATTAAGCATGTTTTCATGTGTTGGCCATCTGTATGTCATCTTTGGAGAAATGTCTATTTATTGTCCTCTGCCCATTTTTAATTGGATTATTTGGTTTTTTTTTCAATGTCAGGTTGTGTAAGTTCTTCATATGTTTTGAATACTAACCCTTTATCAGATATGTCATTTGCAAATATCTCCCAGCCAAGTGGAGCCAGATGCAGGGGTCCATCTCCTGACCCTGAGATATGACTTGAGGTGAAATCAAGAGTTGGATCCTTACCCGAGAGCCACCCAGGCACCCTGAGATTATTTCCTTAATTTCTCTTTCTGCTGCTTCATTATTAGTGTATAGAAATACAACAGATTTCTTTACAGTGATTTTGTATCCTGCGGCTACTGAATTCATTTATCAGTTCTAGTAGTTTTTTTGTGGAGACTTTAGGGTTTTCTGTAGATAGTATCATGTCATATGCAAATGGTAAAAGTTTTACTTCTTCCTTACCATTTTGGATACTTTTAATTTCTTGTTGTTGTCTGATTGCTGTGGCTAGGACTTCCTGTACTGTGTTGAATAAAAATGGCAAGAGTGGACATCCTTGTCTTCTTCCTGACCTCAGGGCAAAACCTCTCAGTTTTTTACCCATTGAATATGATGTTAGCTATGGATTTCTCATATATAGCCTTTATTATGTTGAGGTATTTTTCCTCTAAACCTACTTTGTTGAGGGTTTTTATCATGAATGGATGTTGTACTTTGTCAAATGCTTTTAACTCATCCATTGAAATGATCATATGGTTTTTATCCTTTCTCTTGTTGATGTGGTGTATCACATTGATTGATTTGTGAATATTGAACTACCCTTGCATCCCAAGAATAAATCCCACTTGATTTGGGTGAATGATTTTTTTAATGTATTGTTAGATTTGGTTTGCCAATATTTTGTTGAGGATTTTTGCATGTTCATTGGAGATAGCAGCCTGTAGTTCTCTTTTTTTGTAGTGTCTTTATCTGGTTTTGGTATCAGAGTAATGCTGACCTCATAGAATGAATTTAGAGGTTTACTTTCGTCTTCTGTTTTTTGGAAAAGTTTGAGAAGAATAGGTATTAAGTCTTCTTTAAATGTTGGTAGAATTCCCCAATGAAGCTGTCTGGTTCTGCACTTCATTTTGTTGGGAGTTTGTTTGTTTGTTTGTTTTTTGGGAGTGTTTTTTTCTAGCTCTTTATGTGTAAGGTTAGGTTGTTTGAGATTTTTCTTGCTTCTTGAGATAGGCCTGTATTGCTATAAACTCTCTTAAAAGAGATGCTTTTGCTGTATCCCAAAGATTTTGGACCATTGTGTTTTCATTTGTTTCCATGTAATTTTTATTTCTTCTTTGATTTCTTGGTTGACCCATTCACTGTTTAGTAGCATGTTATTCAATCTTCATGTATTTGTCCTCTTTCCAGATTTTTTCTTGTAGTTGATTTCTAGTTTTATAGTGTTGGGGTCAGAGAAGATGCATAATATGACTTTGATCTTCTTGAATTTGTTGAGACTTGTTTTGTGGCTTAATATGTGATCTGTTCTGCATCATGTTCCATGTGCACTTGAGAAGAATGTGTAATCTGCTGTTTGTGATGGGATGTTCTTAATATATGTGTTAGATCCATCTAGTCCAGTGCATCATTCAAAGGCACTGTTTCCTTGTTGATTTTCTGTTTGGATGGTCTGTCCATTGATGTAAGTGGGGTGTTAAAGTCCTCTACTATTATTGTATTACTATCAGTTACTTCATGTTTGTTATTAACTGTCTTATGTATTTGGGTGCTCCCATGTTAGATACATAATTACAATTGTTATATCCTCTTATTGTATTGCCCCTGTATTATTATTATATAGTCCTTTGTCTCTTGTTACGGGTTCTTTTTTTTTTTTAAAGATTTTATTTATTTATTTTACAGAGAGACACAGGGAGAGAGAGAGAACGCAGGGAGCGGGGGAAGTAGGCTTCCAGCTGAGCAGAGAAGCCAATGCGGAGCTCTATCCCAGAACCCTGGGATCAGGACCTGAGCTGAAGGCAGAGACTTAACAACTGAGCCACCCAGGTGCCCCTGTAGTTATTGTTTTAAAGTCTGTTTTGCCCAGGGGCACCTGGGTGGCTCAGTCAGTTAAGTGTCTGCCTTCAGCTCAGGTCATGATCCCAGAGTCCCAGGATCAAGCCCTGTATTGGGCTCCTTGCTCGACAGGGAGTCTGCTTTTCTCTCTGCTCCTCACCCCACTCATGCTGTCTCTCAAATAAATAAAAAAAAACTCTAAAAAATGTGTTAAAATCTGTTTTGTCCAGTAGCAGTATTGCTACCCAGCTTTCTTTTGACATCCATTTGAATGATAAATGTTTCCCCATGCCCTCACTTTCATTCTGCAGGTGTCTTTACATCTGAAATGAGTCTTTCATAAGCAGCATACAAATGGGTCTTGTTTTTTTCTTTTTCTTTTTTTTTTGAAGTCTACTCTGTCTCTGTATGTGTTTTGATTTGAGCATTTAGTTCATTTGCATTCAAAATATTTATTGATAGGTATGTATTTATTGCCAATTTTGTTACTTGTTTTGTGGTTGTTTTTGTAGTTTTTCTCTGACCTTGTTCTCTTTCACTGTTGACTTTCTTTAATGATGTACTTGTCTTTCTTTCTCTTTATCCTTTGCATATTTATTACTGGTTTCTAATTTGTGCTTACTGTTAGGTTTGTATATAACATCTTCTGTGTCTAGTGGTCTATGTTAGTTTTTTTTTTTTTTTTTTTTTTTTAAAGATTTTACCCATTCACTTCACAGAGGGAGAGAGACCACAAGGAGGCAGAGAGGCAGGCAGAGAGAGAGAGGGGGAAGCAGGCTCCCCGCCGAGCAGGGAGCCCGATGCGGGCCTTGATCCCAGGACTCTGAGGTCATGACCTGAGCCGAAAGCAGAGGCATTAACCCACTGAGCCACCCAGGCGCCCTCTATGTTAGTTTTGTGGTCACTTAAGTTTGAACTCATTTTTTTAGGTATGTGGTGTTATATTTTACATCCTTCTATTTTATGAATCCTTGAGTGATTTTTACAGAAATACTTATTTTTACTGCTTTTGTATTTTTTACTTTTGATAGTCTCACTTATGGTCTTTTCTACTCAAAGAATCCCATTTAATATTTCATGTAGGGCTGGTTTAATGGTCATGAATTCCTTTAGTCTTTTTGTTTGAGAAAGTCTTTATTTCTCCTTCTTTTCTGAATGATAGCCTTGATCATATTCTTGGCTGCAGATTTTTCCCTTCTAGCACTTTGAATATATCATGCCACTCTCTTCTGGCCTGCACAGCTTCTGCTGAAAAATTTCCTGATAGCCTTATATGTAAGTGTTCTTTCGTAGCTTTTAAATTTTCTTCTGTATCACTACTTCTTGCCATTTTAATTACTATGTGTCTTGATGTGGACCTCCTTGGTTTGAATTTTTTTGGGAATCTCTGTGTCTTCTGAATCTAGGTATCTGGTTTTTCCTCAGATAGGGAAGTTTTCAGCAATTATTTTTTTCAAATAAGTTTCTACCCCCTTTTCTCTCTCTTCTTTTGGGATTCCTATAATGCAGATGTTACTATGCTTGATGGGAGTCACTGAGTTCCCTGAGTGTATTCTCAATTTGCATATTTTGTTTTCCTCTATTTGCTCAACTTGGTTACTGTCCATTATTCTGTCTTCCAGGTCATTAATTTGTTCCTCTGTTTTCTCTAGCCTGCTATTTATTCCATGTAGTGTATTTCTAATTTGATTTATTGTGTTCTTCATCTCTGGTTGGTTGTTTTTTTTATCTTTTTGTTAAGGTCCTCACTAACGTACTCCACTCTTTTCTCAAGTCCAGTGAGTATCTTCATTACTTTAAATTCTCTATCAGGCATATTACTTATATCCATTTCACTTAGGTCTTTTGTTGGTGTTCGTTCCTCTTCTTTCACTTGGGACATATTTTCTGTCCTCTCATTTTGTCTCACTCTCTGTGTCTGTTTCTGTGTGTTTGGAGTCAGCTATGTTTCTTGCTTTTTTTTTTAAGATTTTTTTATTTATTCATTTGATACAGAGAGAGAGATTACAAGTAGGCAGAGAGAGAGGAGAGAGGAGGAAGCAGGCTCCTTGCTGAGCAGAGAGCCCGATGTGGCCCTCGATCCCAGGACCCTGGGATCATGACCTGAGCCGAAGGCAGCGACTTTAACCCACTGAGCCACCCAGGCGCCCTGTTTCTTGCTTTTGATGGTAATAGTCTTTTGAAGAAGAGGCCCTGTGATTGCAGTGCACTGTCCCCTGTTCCCTAGGACTTGGTGCTTCAGGGAGTATCACCTGTGTGTGTTGCTTGTGGTCTGCTGTTGAGTCCTGGTTGCTTTTTCCTTCAGTCCAGTTGTCTGTAGAGGTTCTTTTTGCTTGTTGTGGGAAGTATTTGGTCCCCTGCCAAGTGGGGTGTGTTTTAACAAAGTGTGTTTTAGTCAGTTTGTGAAATGAGTCCTGCAACTGCTGCTGCAGCTGAGGTCCTACAGGTCCTACAAAACCTGTGGATTAGGAGATGTGGTGCTGGCAAGGTTTGCACTGGTATTCTCAGGAGGAGGCGTGCAAGACTGGGACTGAGGCAAGCATGACTGGGAAGGTTGGGTCCACTGAAGTGTGGTGTGGGGAGATGGGGCTGGTGTAAACAAGTGTGGTATGGGGAGATGGGGCTGGTGCAAGCAAGTGTGGTATGGGGAGATGGGGCTGGTGTATGCAAGTGAGTGTTAGCTCCTGTGATGTTTTTATTGAAAAATTAGCTGATAGTCTTGTGGGGTTTCCCTTGTATGTAACTGTTTCTTTTTGGTGTTTCTAAGATTCTTTCTTTATCGTTACTTTTGCTATTTGACCTATTACGTGTTGTGGAGTTCCTTTCCTCTATTCTCATTTTGTATTATTCTTTTTTCTTTTTGCTGTACAGTTTGGTTGCTTTACATTACTCTGTTTTCCAGATTGCTAATCTGTTCTTCTGTGTCTTTTAATCTGCTACTGATTACTTCTAGTGTATTTTTAATTTCTTTCTTTTTTTTTTAAAGATTTTTATTTATTTGACAGAGACACAGAGAGGGAATTCTTCAGCTCTTACTGATTATTTCATTTATATATCTATATTTTTAATAAGATATTTATGTGTATATTTTATATTTAGTGTGTCTGTTGACATTCTCATGAGTTCATTCACTCTTTTTTTTTTTTTAAAGATTTATTTATTTATTTCACAGAGGGAGAGAGATCACAAGGAGGCAGAGAGGCAGGCAGAGAGAGGGGGGGGGAAGCAGGCTCCCCGCTGAGCAGTGAGCCCGATGCGGGCCTCGGTCCCAGGACCCTGAGATCATGACCTGAGCCGAAAGCAGAGGCTTTAACCCACTGAGCCACCCAGGCGCCCGAGTTCATTCACTCTTAAGTCTAGTAATTAACTTTATGACTATTACATTTGAAGTCTTTATCAGGAATATTGCTTATCTCTTTTTCATTTATCCTTTTTTACTGTGATTTTTGTCTTGTTCTTTCATTTGGGACATATTTCTCTGTTTCCTCATTTTGTCTCTTCTATTTATTTCTAAGTATTAGGTAGGTCACCTACATCTCCTGGTCTTGAAAATAGTGGTGTTGTGTAGAAGAGATCCTATGGTGCTGTGTAGTGCAATCTGCTCTGGTCCCCAGAACCAGGCACTCCAGGGGTGTCCCCTTTGTAGGCTTAGTGCACTCTTCTGTTGTGACTGAGCTGCTGTTGTTGTGGGCAGGCTGGTGGGAAGGGCTGGCTTCCAGCTTGACTGGCTAAAGTGACTTGATTTGCCTGATTCAGATGTACTGGGCACAGTTTGTTCCCTGCAATGTTGAGAGGCCCACATGCTACGTATTTGTTCACTGGTAGGTGGGGTCGGCACTCAGCCTACCTAGCTGTCTACAATTAGTATCTGCCATACCTGCAGGCACAGGGAAGGGCAGGGCTTGCTCTCTGCACAGTCAGCTTAAAGGCTCAGCTGCAGGAACTGTGGGCACACTGGTGTGCACACTGGGGGTTTTTTCCTCCCCTCCTAAGGGCAGGAGTTACTTTGGAGTGGTACGCTGTTGGCAGTGTGCCGTGGGGCGTGAGCGATTGGCATGAATGGTGGGTCTCATACTCACAACCCCAAGTTGGCTTCCAGGTGTGACAAGGCAGGAACTGTTTTGGAGGGATGGCTGCCAAGATGGGCAGGTTGGGTGAGGTGGTCTGCAGGAGAATGTGGGGGTGTGGCCCTCAGTGATAGTAAGATAGATGGAGAGTGTTAGAACTGGCTCCCAGAAGCATCTTGCTATTTCGGCTGCAAGAGGCAAAGAAAAATGGCATCTGCCATCACTTTTATTGCCAGAGAAATCTTTGGCCCCTCCAGTACATATTCTCAGATAGTCAATAAATCTCTTTCATGAATACCCTAGGTGCTTTTCAAGCTGCTGCTTTTGTGCTGTGTCTCTGAGTTATTTAGTATGTTGGATCTTTAAGGGCAGGAATTCAGTTTCTTGTCACCCTCTGGCTCTCCTAGAGTTAAGCCTGCTGATTTTTAAATTTCCTAAAGTTAATCCGTGGTGGTCTTCAAAGCCATATATATTTTTTTAAGATTTTGTTTATTTATTTGAGGAGGAGAGAAAGAGAACAAGCATGAGCAGGATTCTGAGGGAGAGGGACAAACAGACTTCATACTAAGCACAGAACCAGATGCAGGGCTCAATCCCAGGACCTTGGGATCATGACCTGAGCTAAAGGCAGATGAGTTACCTTAGCCAAATGAGTCACCCAGGTGCCCTTCAAAATCCCAATGTTAAGCAGATTTGTCTTCCCAGTGTTCCCAGTTCCAGGGGGTTACCTGGTGTGGGTCTGATCCTCTTGCTCCTTCATGCTTGTGATGTCACTCCTGTTTGTGGTAAGTTTACCAGGGGGTTGGTTCCCAACTGCATCTCCGCCTATTCTACCCTTTTCTGTATGGCTTTATCTCTATGACTAGCTGTGGAAGGTCTGTTTTGTCAGTCTTCAGATCATTTTCAGAGTTAATTGCATAGCTGTAGTTGTTGCCTCAGTGTGTCTGTGGGGCAAGGTGAAGTCAGGATGCTCCTACCATCTTCCCTCACACTTCCAGGCATGGGTCTGCAGGCTCAGTCTTTATCGGTGCATTTAAAACATAAGAGAGGGAATTTATAGTGTGGAAGGGAAAAAAAAACAACCCCCCCTGTGGCTCACTTAGCCAGTGATACTGTGCGTGTGTGTGATAATGTCCAGTTGTCAACATCAACCAAGATCTCTAAAACAAAGGTGCCTCAGTTGGGGTAGGTGGCTTAGCTCTTTATCTAGTCTCGTGGTTGGCACTGTATTTATTGGAGAGAGCCATCTTTGAAATGGATCCCTTCACAACCAAAGCTTAAGTCCGGCACTTGCATTACAGAAGAGAAAATAACTGTTAGAACTTAAACTATAACCATCTTAACCATTGTTTAAATGTACACTTAATTCAGTGATATTACATATTTCATAATGTGCTGCCATCACCCCCATCCATCTACAGAACTCTTTTTTTTTTTTTAATTTATTTATTTATTTTAAGCAATCTCTACACCCAGCAGTGGGGCTCATACAACCCCACGATCAAGAGTCACATGCTTTTCCAACTGAGCCAGCCAGGCACCCCAGAACTTTTTTCATCTTGTGAAACTGAAACTCTATACCCATTAGACATTAACTCTCCCATCCCCCAAGGCCCTGCCTGGCAACTACCGTTCTACTTTCAGTTGCTGTGATTTTGATTGCTCTATGTAATATAAATGGAATCATTAGCATTTGTCTTTTTGTGACTAATGTCCTCATGGTTCACTCATGTTACAAAATATGTCAAAGTTTCCTTCCTATTTAAAGCTGAATAATATTCCATTGTTTGGATATATCATATTTTGCTTATCTGTTCATCTGTTGATGAATACTTGGGTTTCTTACACATTTTTACTATTGTGAATAATGCTGCTATGAACGTGGAAATACAAATATCTTTTTGAGGTTTTGCTTTTAATTCTTATGAGTATATACCCAGAAGTAGAATTGCTGGATCATATGATAATTGTTTGATATTTTTTTAAGATTTTATTTATTTGTTTGACAGAGAGAGAGATCACAAGTAGGCTGAGAGGCAGGCAGAGAGAGAGGAGGAAGCTCGATCCCAGGACCCTGAGATCATGACCTGAGCTGAAGGCAGAGGCTTTAACCCACTGAGCCACCTAGGCGCCCCTGTTTGATTTTTTTTTTTTTTAGGAACTACCATACTGTTTTTCACAGTGGCTATACCATTTTGTATTCTTATCAGTAGTGTACAAAGATGCCAGTTTCTCCACATTGTTGCCAATACTTGGTACTTTTTGTTTTTTTGATAGTAGCCTGATTGATGGATGTGAGGTGGTAGCTCATGGTAGTTTTGATTTGCATTTATTTATTTATTTATTTATTTTTGGTCATAGCATTTTGATTTGCATTTATCTAATAGGTGGTGAACTTGAATATCTTTTCAAGTGTTTATTGGCCATTTGCGTGTCAAAATCTTTGTCCATTTTTTAGTCAGATTTTTTTATAAAGTGTTAGGAGTTCTCTATATATTCTGGATATTAATTCCTTATCACATATATGATTTGCAGATATTTTTTTCCATTCAGTGGGTTGCCTTTTTACTCTGTTCATAGTATCTTTTGATGCACTAAAGTTTTAATTTTTGTGCAGTCCAATTTGTTTTTTTTCTTTTGTTTCCTGTGCCTTTTGTGTCGTATCCAAGAAATCACAACCAAATCCAGTGTCGTGGAACTTTTACCCTATGATTTCTTCTAAGAGTTTTATAGTTTTGGCTCTTATGTTTAGGTCTTTGATCCATTTTTAGTTAATATTTGTATATGGTGTTAGGTAAGGGTCCAGATTCATTCTTTTGCATGTGGATGTCCAGTTTTCCCAGAACCATTTGTTGAAGACATTATACTTCCTCCAAGAATGATTTTGGCATTCTTGTTGAAAATCTTTTCAGCATGCCTAGGTGGCTCAGTAGATTAAGCCTCAGCTCTTGGTTTTGGCAGAGTTTATGATCTCATGGGTCCTGATCTCCTGGATTCTGAGATCCAACCCTGTGCTCCTTCCTTCTCAGCAGGCCGTCTGCTTCAGGATTCTCTCCCTCTGCCCCTCCCCATACTCACTCTCACTTTCTCTCTCTAAAATAAAGAAATAAATCTTAAAAAAAAAAGAAACCTTTTGATAGTATAGGTGGGGGATTATTCCTGGCTTCTCTATTCTACTTCATTGATTTCTATGTCTGTCTTTATGCCACTACCACACTTTTAATTTCTGTAGCTTCACAATGAGTTTGGATATCAGGAAGTATAGGTCCTCCAGATTTGTTCTTTTTCAAGACTGTCTTGGCCATTTGTGGTCCTTTGAGATTCCCCATGTATTTAGATTGATTTTTATTTCTTTTTTTTCCCTAAGATTTTATTTATTTATTTGACAGAGAGCACAAGTAGGCAGAGCAGCACGCAGAGGGAGAGGGAGAAGCAGGCTCTCCTCTGAGCAGGGAGCCCAATGTGGGACTCTATCCCAGGACCCTGGGATCATGACCTGAGCTGAAGGCAGCCACTTAACCGACTGACCCACCCAGGTGCCCCTAGATTGATTTTTATTTCTGCAAAAAATGTCATTGGGATTTTGGTAGGGATTGCATTGGTTGTGTAGACTGCTTTGGGCACTGTTGACATCTTAATAGTAAGTCTTCCAGTCCATGTGCATAGGATATTTTTCCATTTATTTGGTTTTTTAATTTCTTTGATCAATATTTTGCAATTTTGGTTGTTCAGGTCTTTGACCTCCTTGATTTAAGTATTTTATTTCGTTGGATGCTATTGTAAGTGGAATTATGTTCTTAATTTCCCTTTTGAATTGTTTGTTAGTGTATAGACGTAGAGCTGATTTTTGTGTGTTGACCTTACATCCTAGTACTTTGTTGAATTCATTTATTTTAACAGATTTTTGTGGTTTTTTTGGTGGACTCTTCAGGGTGTTCTGCATATAAGATTATATCACCCTCAAACAGGTAATTCTACTTCTTCATTTTCAATTTGGTTGCTTTTTTCTAGATTTATCTTTCTAGATTAATTGCTTTGGCTAGACCTTCCAGAACTATATGGAATAGAAGTGGTGAATGTGGAAATCTTTGTTTTGTTTCTGATCTTAGAGGAAAAACTTTCAATCTTGTACTCTTAAGTATGATGTTCACTATTGGTTTTCATATGTGGCTTTTATTACATTGAGTTAAATTTTTTTTCTTTGTGAAGATTTTATTTATTTTAGACAGAGTGTGTGTGTGGAAGTGTTGTGGAGGGGGCAGAGGGAGAGAGAAGGAGGAGAGAATCTCAAGCAGACTACCCACTGAGCATGGAAGCTGATAGGGGGCTCAGTCTCAAAACCCTAAGATCATGACCTGAGCTGAAACCAAGAGTTGAATGCTCAACTGACTGAGCCACCCAGGTGCCCTAAGGTAGATTTGTTCTTTTCCTAGGTTGTTGAGTGTTTTTGTTTGTTTGTTTGTTTGTTTGTTTGTTTCATCATGAAAGGGTGTTTGATTTGGTCAGATGCTTTTTCTGTATCAATTAAGATGATCATATGGTTTTTATCCCTCATTCCATTAATGTAGTCCATTACATTGATTGCTTTTCATATGTTGAACTATTCTATTTTGTTTACTTATTTATATATTTATTAACATATATTATTTGTTTCAGGGGTACAGGTCTGTGATTCATCAGTCTTACACAGTTCACAGCACTCAGCATAGCATGTACCCTCCCCAATGTCCATCACCTAGCCACCCCATCTCTCCCACCCCTCTCCCCTCCAGCGATTGTTTGAGTTCTGCGATTATGAGTCTCTTATGCTTTGTCTCCCTCTCTGGTTTCATCTTGTTTCATTTTTCCCTCCTTTCCCCTATGATCCTCTGTCTTGTTTTTCAAATTCCTCGTATCAGTGAGATCATATGATAATTGTCTTTCTCTGACTGACTTATTTCGCTTAGCATAATACCCTCTACTTCCATCCATGTTGTTGCAAATGGCAAGATTTTGGGTTTTTTGATGGCTGCATAGTATTCCATTGTGTATATATACCACATCTTCTTTATCCATTCATCTGTTGATGGACATCTAGGCTTTTCCCATAGTTTGGATATTGTGGACATTGCTGCTATAGACAGCCCCTTCGGATCACTACATTTGTGTCTTTAGGGTAAATACCCAGTAGTGCAATTGCTGTGTCATAGGGTAGCTCTATTTCAACTTTTTGAGGAAGCTCCATACTGTTTTCCAGAGTACTGCACCAGCTTGCATTCCCACCAACAATGTAGGAGGGTTCCCCTTTCTCTGCATCCTTGGCAACACCTGTCATTTCCTGACTGGTTAATTTTAGCCATCGTAACTGTTATGAGGTGGTATCTCACTGTGGTTTTCATTCATATTTCCCTGATGCTGAGTGATGTTGAGCACTTTTTCGTGTGTCTTTTGGCCATTTGTATGTCTTTGGAGAAATGTCTGTTCATGTCTTCTGCCCATTTCTTGATTGGATTATTTGTTCTTTGGGTGTTGAGTTTGATAGGTTCTTTACAGATTTTGAATACAAGCCCTTTATCTGATATGTCATTTGCAAATTTGCAAATTGCCCTTTATCCCATTCTGTCAGTTGTCTTTTGGTTTTGTTGACTGTTTCCTTTGCTGTCCAAAAGCTTTTGATCTTGATGAAGTCCCAATAGTTCATTTTTGCCCTTGCTTCCCTTGCCTTTGGTGATGTTTTAGGAAGAAGTTGCTGCGGCTGAGGTCGAAGAGGTTGCTGCCTGTGTTCTTCTCAAGAATTTTGATGGATTCCTGTCTCACATTGAGGTCTTTGATCCATTTTGAGTCTATTTTTGTGTCTGGTGTAAGGAAATGGTCCAGTTTCATTCTTCTGCATGTGGCTGTCCAATTTCCCCAACACCATTTGTTGAAGAGGCTTTTTTTCCATTGAATGTTCTTTGCTGCTTTGTCGAAGATCAGTTGACCGTAGAGTTGAGGGTCCATTTCTGGGCTGTCTGTTCTGTTCCATTGATCTGTGTGTCTGTTTTTGTGCCAATATCGTACGGTCTTGATGATTACAGCTTTGTAATAGAGCTTGAAGTCTGGAATTGTGATGCCACCAGCTTTGGTTTTGTTTTTCAACATTCCTTTGGCTATCTGGGGTCTTTTCTGGTTCCATATACATTTTAGGATTATTTGTTCCATTTCTTTGAAATAAGTTGACAGTATTTTGATAGGGATTGCATTAAATGTGTGGATTGCTCTAGGTAGCAGAGACATTTTTACAATATTTGTTCTTCCAACCCATGAGCATGGAACATTTTTCCATTTCTTTGTGTCTTCCTCAATTTCTTTCATGAGTATTCTATAGTTTTCTGAGTACAGATTTTTTGCCTCTTTGGTTAGATTTATTTCTAGGTATCTTATGGTTTTGGGTGCAGTTGTAAATGGGATTGACTCCTTAATTTGTCTTTCTTCTGTCTTATTGTTCTTGTATAGAAGTGCAACTGATTTCTGTGCATTGATATTATATCCTGACACTTTACTGAATTCCTGTATGAGTTTTAGCAGTTTTGCAGTGGAGTCTTTTGGGTTTTCTACATTAAGTATCATATCATCTGCAAAGAATGAGAATTTGAGTTCTTCTTTGCTGATTCAGATGCTTTTTATTTCTTTTCGTTGTCTGATTGCTGAGGCTAGGGCTTCTAGTACTATATTGAATGGCAGTGGTGATAGTGGACAGTCCTGCCGTGTTCCTGACCTTAGGGGAAAAGCTCTCAGTTTTTCCCCATTGAGAATGATATTTGCTGTGGCTTTTTCACAGATGGCTTTTATGATATTGAGGTATGTGCCCTCTATGCCTACACTGTGAAGAGTTTTGATCAAGAAAGGATGCTGTACTTTGTCAAGTGCTTTTTCAGCATCTATTGAGAGTATCATATGGTTCTTTTTCTTTTATTAATGATTGTATCACATTTATTGATTTGCAAATGTTAAACCAACCTTGCAGTCCAGGAATAAATCCCACTTGGTCATGGTGAATAATCCTTTTAATGTACTGTTAGATTCTATTGGCTAGTATTTTGGTGAGAATTTTTGCATCCATGTTTATCAGGGATATTGGTCTGTAATTCTCCTTTTTGCTGGGGTCTTTGTCTGGTTTTGGGATGAAGGTAATGTTTGTCTGATAAAATGAGTTTGGAAGTTTTCTTTCCATTTTTACGTTTTGGAACAGTTTCAGGAGAACAGATTATTAATTCTTTTTTAAATGTTTGGTAGAATTCCCCTGGGACGCTTTCTGGCCCTGGGCTCTTGTTTGTTGAGAGATTTTTGATTACTGCTTCAATCTCTTTACTGGTTACTGTTCAGGTTTTCTATTTCTTCCTGGTTCAGTGTTGGTAGTTTATACTCTCTAGGAATGCATGCATTTCTTCCATATTGTCAAATTTGCTGGCATATAATTGTTCATAATATTTTTATAATTGTTTGTATTTCTTTGGTGTTCATTTTTATGCCTCCTCTTTCATTCATGATTTTATTAATTTTGGTCCTTTCTCTTTTCTTTTTGATAAGTCTGGCCAGGGGGTTATCAATCTTATTAATTCTTTCAAAGACCCAACTCCTAGTTTCGTTGATCTGTTCTGCTGTTCTTTTGGTTTCTATTTCATTGATTTCTGCTCTGATTTTTATTATTTCTCTTCTCCTGCTGGGTTTAGGCTTTCTTTGCTGTCCTTTCTCCAGCTTCTTTAGGTGTAGGGTTAGGTTGTGTATTTGAGACCTTTCTTATTTCTTGATATAAAGGCTTGTATTGCTGTATATTTTCCTCTCAGAACTGCCTTTGCTGCATCCAAAGATTTTGAACAGTTGTGTATTCCTTTTCATTTGTTTCCATGAATTTTTTTAATTCTTTAATATCCTGGTTGACACATTCATTCTTTATTAGGATGCTCTTTAGCCTCCATGTTTTTGAGTTCTTTCAAACTTTCCTCTTGTGATTGAGTTCTAGTTTCAAAGCACTGTGGTCTGAAAATATGCAGGGAATGATCCCAGTCTTTTGGTACTGGTTGAGACCTGACTTGTGACCCAGGATGTTATCTATTCTGGAGAATGTTCCATGTGCACTAGAGAAGAATATGTATTCTGTTGCTTTGGGACAGAATATTCTGAATATATCTGTGATGTCCATCTGGTCCAGTGTGTCATTTAAAGCCTTTATTTCCTGGTTGATCTTTTGCTTTGATGATCTGTCCATTTCTGTAAGGGGGGTGTTAAAGTCCCCTACTAATATTGTATTATTGTCAATGTGTTTCTTTGATTTTGTTATTAATTGGTTTATATAATTGGCTGCTCCCATGTTAGGGGCATAGATATTTACAATTTCTAGATCTTCTTGTTGGACAGACCCCTTAAGTATGATATAGTGTCCTTCCTTATCTCGTATTATAGTCTTTGGCTTAAAATCGATTTTGTCTGATATAAGGAGTGCCACTCCAGCTTCCTTTTCATGTCCATTAGCATGGTAAATTGTTTTCCACCCCCTCACTTTCAATCTGGAAGTCTTTGCGTCTAAAATGAGTTTCTTGCAGACAGCATATTGATGGTCTTGTTTTTTTAATCCATTCTGAAACCTTGTGTCTTTTGATTGGGGCATTTAACCCATTTACATTCAGGGTAACTATCGAAAGATATGAATTTAGTGCCCTTGTTATTTCCTGTAAGGTGACTGTTACTGTTTATTGTCTCTGGTCCGTTACTTTTAGGCTCTCTCTTTGCTTAGAGGACCCCTTTCCATATTCCTGTAGGGCTGGCTTGGTGTTTGCAAATTCTTTTAGTTTTTGTTTGTCCTGGAAGCTTTTTATCTCTTTCTATTTTTAGTGACAGACTAGCTGGATATAATATTCTTGGCTGCATATTTTTCTCGTTTCATGCCCTGAATATATCATGTCAATCCTTTCTGGCCTGCTAGGTCTCTGTAGCTACGTCTGTTAACAATCTAATATTTCTACCATTGTAGGTTACAGACCACTTGTCCTGAGCTGCTTTCAGGATTTTCTCTTCGTCTCTGAGATTTGTAAGTCTTACTACTAGATAATGGGATGTTGACCTATTTTTATTGATTTTGACGGGGGTTCTCTGTACCTCATGGATTTAGATTCCTGTTTCCTTCCCCAAATTAGGGAATTCTCTGCTATAATTTGCTCTAATATACCTTCTGCCCCCCTCTCTCTTTCTTCTTCTTTTGGGATCCCAATTATTCTAATATTGTTTTGTCTTCTGGTATCACTTATCTCTTGAATTCGCCTCTCGTGATCCAGTAGTTGTTTATCTCTCTTTTTCTTTGCTTTCTTTATTTTCCATCATTTGGTCTTCTAGATCACTAATTCCCTCTTCTGCCTCATTTATCCTAGCAGCAAGAGCCTCCATTTTTTATTGCACCTCATTAATAGCTTTTTTGATTTCAACTTGGTTAGATTTTAGTTCTTTTATATCTTCAGAAAAGTATTCTCTAGTATCTTCTATGCTTTTTTCAAGCCCAGCCAGCATCTCTATAATCATTTTGAACTCTAGTTCTGACTTCTTACTAATGTCCACATTGATTAGGTTCTTAGCAGTCAGTAATGCCTCTAGTTCTTTTTTTTTTTTTGAGTCGTGTTATTCCGCCTTGTTATTTTGTCCAGAGAATAGATTCATGAGAGAACAAAATGCTAAAAGGGTAACAATGACCACAGAAAAATATACACTGACCAAATCAGAAGAGACCCACCTGAAACTGGGGAGGGGGTGGGGGGGAAAGAAAGGGGGGAAAAAAAGTATGATTAGGTTGGTGAATAGAATAGAGCCACACACTTGATTTTGGGTGTATTTTGGTCTGTTAGAAGAAACTGTATCCCAACATTTTAAAGAAGGGAAAACTTATATATATACAAAAAATAAGGTTAAATACAATGAAGGGATTGAATATGAGTATAAAAATGAAAATTAAAAAAGATTTTTAAAAAGGTATTGATAAGATAAAATAGTTAAAATAGGAAGGAGCAAACATTCAAAAAAATAGAAAAAAATAATGAAAATTTAAAAAATTTAACTTTAAAAGACTAAAGAATCAAGAAAACCATGAATTCTGTTTGCTATACTCCCCCAGCACTGGTGTTTTGCAGTTTTGATTGCTTAGTAAACTTGGTCTTGGCTGGATATTCTTGCTGATCTTCTGGGGGAGGGGCCTGTTGCAGTGATTCTTAAGTGTCTTTGCCCAAGGCGGAATTGCTCTGCCCTTGCCAGAGACCAGGCTAATTAATCTGCTTGGGCTTGCTCTCATATCTTTTGTTCCCTGAAAGCTTTCCGTACAGCTTCAGAGGATAAGAATGAAAATGCCAGCATCCCAATTTCCAGCCCCCAAGGAGCCAAGAGCTTGGGCCCCCTCTTCACTGAGCCTTCAGATAAAAGCAGTTAATCACTCCTCCCTCCCTGGTCTTTGGCCGCACTCTGGGTTCACCCAGCCTGTGACCAAGTGTTTCTACCTCTGGCACACAGCCCCATTTGGAGTCTCCAAACCCAGCAGATTACTGCAGCACCCTCCGGCGGCACCCCTCCTGTTGGAGGAAGGGGAGGGTTCTCCACGGATCTGCTACTTGTGGGATTCCTGCTTAAAAAGCAGTGGCCCAACTTTGCTTTGGATCACGGTTTATGGCATCCCTGAGTTGAGAGCCCACTCCTTGTTCCATCTTTGCAGCCACCTTGCCTGCTCCGATATCTGGGAGCTCTGCTGCACTCAGGCACCCCTGGTCTTTCTGTGACTCCGAGGGTCCTGAGACCACACTGTCCCAGCGAGGATTCCACCCCCCACTTAGCCACTGGAGCGACATCCTTCCACGGAGCAGACTTCCAAAAGTTTGGATTTTGTGCTCCACTGCTCTTTCACTTGCCGGTAGCCGGCTGTTGGAGGCCCCTTCCCCTTGTGGTCTACCTTCCTGTGTATCGCCTCGGATTCACTTCTCCTCATGTCCTACCTTCCAGAAAGTGGTCACTTTTCTTCTCTTTGATCTACTGTTGAGTTTGTAAATGTTCAGAATGGTTTGATAACTATCTAGCTGAATTCCTGGGACCAGACGAAATTTAATCTCCTACTCCTCTGCCACCTTGCTCCTCTCATATGTTGAACTATTCTTATATTCCAGGAATAACTCCCATTTGGTTGTCATGTATAATCCTCTTAATCTGCTGCTGAATTTGGTTTACTAGTATTTTGTTGAGGGTATTTGCGTCACTGTTCACAGGGAATATTGGTCTTTAGTTTTCTTCTATTGTGTTTATCTGGCTTTGGTATTAGGGTAATCCTGGGCTTAAAGAATGAATTAGGAACTTCAAGTTTGGGAAAAATTACAGAATAATTGGTGTTAGTTCTTGAAATGGTAGAATCCTCAGTGAAGCCATCAATTCCACTAAATCTTATGAGTTATAGGTCTGTTCAGATTTTCTCTTTCTTTGTATTGCTCTCTTAGAATTTTTATTTTAATGTTCCCACTTTTATTTATGATTTTAATAATTTGAGTCTTTTGTCCTTTTTTTCTGTCCATTTAGCTAAAGATTTGTCTATTCCGCTGATTTTTTTTTCAAATAACTTTTATTTCACTGATTTTCTTCTATTGCTTTCCTTTATTTCCTTTATCTCTGCACACAGTCCCAGGACCCTGAGATCATGACCTGAGCCAAAAGCAGACACTTAACCAACTGAGCCACCGAGGTCCCCTCTAAGTATTTTCTAATTTCTCTTGTGATTTCTTCTTTGATCTATTGTTTGGTTGAGTGTATTGTTTAATTATCACAAATTTCTGAGTTTTCCGTTTTCCTTCTGTTGTTGATTTCTAATTTTACCCTGTTGAGATCTGAGAATGAACTTTGTATGATCTGTTTTTTAAAATCTGTTGTGACTTAATTTGTGGCCTAACATATGGTCTGTCCCGGAAGAAATCTCATGTACACTTGAGGAGGTGATATATTGTGTTTTTGTTGGATATAGAGTTCTTTATAAATCTGTTAGATCTGGTTTATTATGTTCAATTCCTGTTTCATTACTTATCTTTTGTCTGGTGTTCTGTTATTGAGAGTTCTGTTATTGGTATTATTGGTTTCTTCCTTCAATTCTGTCAATTTTTGCTGAATGTGCCTTGGTGGTCTGTTATTAAGTGTATACATTTGTATAACTGTTATCTCTTCTTGCTGTATTGAACCTTCTATTAATATGTAATGTCCTTTGTCTTTTGTAATTTTTAAATTTAAACTCTGTTTTGTCTGTCATTAATGTAGTCACCCTTGCTCTCTTTTGGTTATTATTTGCATGGAGTGTCTTCTGTCATCCTTTCACTTTCAAACCTTTTGTGTCTTTGGATCTAAAGTGACTCTGTTTTAGATAGCATATACTTGGATCATATTTTTATCTTTTCTGCCAACCTGTCAAGAGTTTAATCCATTTACATTTAAAGTAATTGCTGATAAATAGGGATTTATTTATATCATTTTGCTAATTTTTATATTACAGCTTTTCTGTTCTTTATTTTCTGTATTACTGGGCTTTTGGTGTTTGGTTGATGTTACTGAGTGAAATGTTTAAATTCCTTTATTTCTTTTTGTATATATTCTATCACTGTCTTCTTTATTGTTATCAGGATTATATTTAACATCCTCATAACACTCTTAATTTGAATTTATAACAGGTTAATTTAAATAATATGCAAAAACTCTGCTCTTTACAGTTCCAGCCCCACCTCTTTCAGTTGTTGTCACACAGTTATATGTTTATACATGTGTGTTCCAAAACATAAACTAATAATTCTTTTTCTTTAAAACAATTTTTTTCTTTTTCTTTAAAAAATTTTTTTTAATTTAAATTCAACTTAGTTAACATATAGTGTATTATTAGTTTTAGGGGAGAATTTAATGATTCATCAGTTACATTACATCAAGTGCCCTCCTTCATGGGCATGATGCTGTTACCCCATTGCCCTACCCACCTTCCCTCCAAGAACCCCTGGTTTGTTTCCTATAGTTAAGAATATTTTATGGTTTGCCTCCCTCTGTGTTTTTATCTTATTTTATTTTTCCTTTCCTTCCCCTATTTATTTTTTAAAGATTTTTATTTATTTATTTTAGAGAAGGAGAGAGAGCATAAGAGTATGGGGGCAGAAGAAGAGAATCTTTCAAGCAGACTCCCCACTGAGTGGGGAGCTCAACACGGGGCTCAGTCCCATGACCCATGAGATCATGACCTGAGCCAGTACCAATAGTTGGATGCTCAACTGCTTGAGCTACCCAGGTGCCCTTCTTTTTTATTCCTTTTTTAGGTTTTTCATCTCTTTATTGAAATTTCCATTTTGTTCATATAGTGTTTGTTTTCATATCTTCCTTCAGTTCTTTAAGATGGTTGTTTTAAAGTCTTTGTCTAGTAGATCTGCCATCAAGTCTTCCCCCCTCTTTCCTCCTCATGGATAGTTTCTGTTAATTTTTTTTTTTCCATTGAATGGGCCATACTTTCCTGATGCTTTTCATGTTTGTTACTTTTTTGTTGGAAACTGGACATTTGAATCTAATAATGTGGTAATTCTGAAAATCAGATTTTTCTCCTTCGCCAAAGTTTGCTGGATTTTGTTTTCGTTTTTTGATTGTTGTAGTTTGTGTGCCAAGGATCAACCTGAGATGTAAACTTAAGGTCTTCTCAGGTTTTTTTCAGCCTGCACCTTTCCCTTAGCATGTGCCATGACTAGCTTGATTAGCATGTGCTAATTTCCCAAATGTGCATTTGCTTTTAAATCTGTAGTCTTCAATGTCTGGCTTCCAAAAGGGGCAAGACAGAACAATGAAGGGGAGAAGAAAAGAATAATAGCCCTTTAAATTTCTTGGAATTCACTTTAGCTTCTTTTCTTCTCTGAGGTTAGAAGCAGTAATCACTGATCAGATCACAGAACCCTGATTTTGGAGGAAAGGATTCTTTTTGTTCACCCTACATGATCTGGGGGCAGAGTGCTTCTGTTATGCTGTTCACAGCTGCCAGTTGTGGGAGTGGGGGCAGGGAATGGGTATTTGTTACTGTGCCTTTGAAATTGTAATTAGCCACAAATTATCATTCTCGTTTTCCCTGGAATTTGCAAACCTCAGTAGATTCCAGAGTTCTAAGATACTTACTTGAGATAGAATCTGCCAGTGCAATTGTTGAGAGACAAATTCCTGATACTCTTTACTCTCCAGTCTTCCCAGAATCCTCTCCTCCTGAACTTTTACAGTGGGACAGAATTCAGGAAAGCCTTTCTGATTTCTCATACTTCCCTCTTCTGTTGCTTTTGTGTAGTGTTAAAAAATATGGCAGTTTGTTTTCTGAGATTTCCTGGGTCTGTTACCCAACCCACTTTGGCCTCAATTTTCCCTTCCTCTCTCTCGTCCTTGTCTTGCTCAATTTTGGTTCCATTCCCAGAAGTTTCTTCTAACTGCGGGCCGTGTCATGGAGTTCTTGCATGTTAATTTTGAGTGTTCATAGGATTCTAGTCCTTATGGCACAAGGGCAAAACCCCTTCCACATTCATCTGTTTTCATATTAGTGCAATAGTGAATATTAGTGAATACTAATGATTTGGGAATCCTCCTGTTTTTATGACTGTTAAGAACTGCCCGTTGCTTGTTGTTGTTTTTTTTTTTTTCTTACACAGATGCTGACACCTTGCAGTTCTTGCAGCCTTAGTGATTTGTGTCCACCCACTTATATTTTGATGTTGGGAATAATTTATGTCATTATGTGTTGTTGTTTTTATAAACTGAGGGAGTAATTATTTCTTTTTAAAGATTTTATTCATTTATTTGACAGAGAGAGAGAGATCACAAGTAGGCGGGGGGGGGGGAAGCAGGGTCCCCGCTGTGCAGAGAGCCCCATGTGGAGCTCAATCCCAGGACCCTGAGATCATGACTTGAGCCAAGGGCAGAGGCTCAACCCACTGAGCCACCCAGGCAGCCCAGTGTCACTATGTTTTGATACAAATACTGTTCTTTGTGTTTTTCTTTGACACCTAGTTGCTTTTGTTTTAATATAGGGATTCAGAGATTAAAAAACTTTGCCGTTACCATGCCATCAATCCTTTCTTTATTCTTTTACTTTTACCGTTTTGAATGTTGATATTTTATATGGCTTTTAAATATTTTAGTTGTCTTTTTTTTTCCAAAAATGTAGTTTGATTTTTTTTTTTAAATCCAATTTGATAGTCTTTCTTCTTTAACTGGAGCATTTAATCTGTTTACATTTAATATAATTACTGATGTGAGTTTAAACCCCTATTTCTTTTGTTCCATTTGTTCTCTGTTTCTCTCCTTTTAGATTTATTTTCATTCATCTTCATGGTTCCTTTTTTTTTTTTTCTTTGTTACTTAGGAAATTACACACTTGGGATCTACAGTGGCTATTCCAGAAATTCTTAAGCATCCTTAATTTGCAAAATGCTGATATTAAGAGATACCTTTATCTTCCTCCTGAATTATAAACAAAATTAGAACACTGTTACTCTATTTGCCCTACTCCCAGCTAATATATTTTGTTATTGTTCATTTTAGCTATGTTTTATTTTTATTTTTGTTTTTTAAAGGTTTTTATTTGAGAGAGGGAGAGAGAGAGAGAGAGAGAGAGAGAGAGAGCGCACGAGAAGGGGGAGGGGCAGAGAGAGAGAGAAGCAGACTCCCTGTCAAGCAGGAAGTCTGATGTGGGATTTGATCCCAGG
The DNA here is from genome assembly GCA_002007465.1 of Ailurus styani. Classification (NCBI taxonomy): domain Eukaryota; kingdom Metazoa; phylum Chordata; class Mammalia; order Carnivora; family Ailuridae; genus Ailurus; species Ailurus styani. Next base: position 45,801 of record LNAC01000951.1, on the reverse strand, counting down.
ACCCTGGGATCATAACCTGAGCTGAAGGCAGATGCTTAACTGACTGAGCCACCCAGGTGCCCCTTAATATATTTTCAAATCTTCATAAAAGCCTATTTTATGTAGTCACTGTTTCTTTACAGTATTCATTTCTTCGCTCTTTATTCCTTTCTACATTTTTGCCTTTTTAATCAAGGAATCTTTTGCATGAAGCATCTCCTTTAGAATTTTTTATAGATCTGTCAGATTTGTTTGTTTGAAAATGTCTTATGCCCTTATAATTAATGGATATTTTCACTAGATTTAGAATTTTAGATTGGCAATTATTTTCTTTCAGCACATTGAATATATTAGTCCACTATTAGTTTACATTATTACTGCTAAGAATTTAGCTGACATTTCAGTTGTCACTCCTTGAAGATGATCTTTTTTTCTATAATTCCTTTTGAGATTTTCTATCTGTCTTTGTTTTTCTGTACTTTAATATGATGTGCCTAGGTGTTTGTTGTTGTCGTTGTTTTCTCTATTTTGTTTGCAATTTGCTGGGCTTCTAGAATTGGTGGGTTTATATGTTTCATTGGCTCTCACAATTTTTTAGCCATTATATCTTCAAATCTTCTCCATTTTTCTCTATTTCTTGGATGCCAGTTATTCATGTATCCTTTCCATTTGAAGTAGAATGTTTGCTGTGTTTTCCTGAGTGTAGAATAGAGAACTAAAAAGATGGAGTCTGTTCTACCTTCCTTTCATTTGTTCATTTAAATTTCTCTTCTGCTTTCTAGTCTATTAAGCCTGTGATTTGAGATCTTACTTTCAGCCATTATAGTTTTTTGTTCTAAATTTTTAGTTTATTCTTTTTCAAATTTGTTCTTTTTCAGTTTACAGTTCTCTGCTAAAAGTTTCAAGCTTTGATTTGTATTTCTTTGAACATTGTCACCATAATTGTTTTATTATCTCTGCCTAATAATTAAAATATCAGAAGTCCTTCTTTCTTAGTTGGTTTCTTTTGACTGTTGTTTCTGTCTCTTTATGTCTTATTTTCTGTATGCCTTGGTTATCTTCGACTGTTTTGCTGGATGTTGTATTTGAAACATTTTTTGGTGGGGATAATGTATGGCCTTTTCCAGAGATTTCATTTACTTCTGCCAGGGGCATGGAAGCAACTTTTTTTTTAAGATTTTATTAGTGAGAGAGCAAGCACAAGCATGGTGGGGGAGGGGCAGAGAGAGGGAGAAGCAGACTCCCTATTGAGCAGGGAACCCAAAGTGGGGTTTGATCCCAGGACCTTGAGATCACGACCTGAGCTGAAGGAAGATGCTAACCAACTGAGGCACCAGGTGCCCCATGGAAGCATTTTAATTTAGTACCTTCTTGAGATACTGGAATGATTCAGAGGAGAGGAAACCAGGTTTCAGTTCTTGGTACAGATAGTTTGCCTCTAGTTAACCTTATCCTGAGTATTGTAGTCTTTACAGTTAACAATTTTAAATGTTTGGGGTGGCATTTTCACAGCTCTTTCTTTGGATTGCCAAATGCCTTTGAGGAAAAAGTGGGTTCCTGTCTCCTCGATTTTTTGCCTGGTAACTCCTCATTATTGTGTTAGTTCTTTAATGCTTATAAGAAAAATAGTTTAATGTCTTTTTTTTTTTTTAAGTAACCTCTACCCCCAACATGGGGCTCAAAGTCATGACCTTGAGATAAAGAGCTGCTTGCTCTACCGTATGACCAGCCAGGTGTCCTGAGTTTAATGTACTTTATTCAGTTTTCTTCATTGCCTTTGGAGACAGAGCTGCCTTCTCCACCATTATCAAAAGTAGCCTACTTATTTCATGGAATTTAGTCTTACCTAGACATATTTATGTAAAATAGATGTATGAGGTGATTATCTGAGTAATTTGTAGAAAACATCTAAGCTAATACACGATGGTATGATTAAGTAAGATCCATTTTGTTTAGCATACTTTTTTTATAACAACTGTCACTTATCTGTAAGTTTCTATATGCCAGGTATCTCATTCTAAGTATTTTCTACTTGTTGTCTGACCTAATTTAACCAATGAGGTATAAGTATTACTGTGTTCTCTCTTTACAGATGAAGAAACAATATTCAGAGGTTAATGAGTTTGTCAATGTCATATAGTTTAATACATAGTTAAGCTAGTAGTCACTTAGGCCATCTGACACTGAATGCTAACCGTCTATACTTTATTCTTTATAGTGCTATAAGAACATATAACAAGAGGACCTGATCTGGTCATAGGATTAGGGGAGTTTTCCTGAAGAAAGAAATCTGAGCCAGGATCTGAAGGTCAGGTATGAGTTAACTAAGTGAAGAATAGGATAAGAGTGGCTAGGCCTTGAATCTGGAGAGAGATGACATTTTGACGATTTGAAAGAGGTCCAATGTGGTAAGTTAGGGAGATTGTCAGAATAAGTGGCTCCACATTCTTTGGGGGAGTATCTTACATTGATATCTACCACCATTATGTCTGGTCTACAAGGATGTATTCTTCCCACTTTAAAATTCTGGCTGACTCAGGATGCCTAGGTGGCTCAGTTGGTTAAGTGTCTGCCTTCGGCTCAGGTCACGATCCCAGGGTCCTGGGATCGAGTCCCGCAACACACTCCTTGCTCAGCAGAGAGCCTGCTTCTCCCTCTGCCTACCTCTCTCTCTCTGACAAAAAAGAATCTTCAAAATTATGGCTGACTCTTGATGGTGTTACAGTAGAATGAACACAGCACTACCTCTGAAGTATTTTTGCCAGAAAATACTGAACCTGACTCTAATAAAGCCTCTAGATGTAACCAGTTTACAAGAAATATAGGGTATGGAGAAATAGGTTAAAAGACAAGAATACAGTAAGCCAAATCTGAAATAAGGGGAGTTTTGCAAGACAGATGGCCTATTTTTTTCAACAACAACAAAAAAGAGGGGATGTGACTGCTATAGATTAAAAGAAACTGTAGAGTGCTACATGTGGACATTGTTTGGATCTTGATTTGGAAAAAAATAAGATTTAAGACATTTTGTGGGAGATAGAACTTGGACTAGGTATTAAGTGATAGTAAAGAATTATTAATTTTATTTGATGTGATAATGGTATTAAAAATTATGTTTAAAGGGCACCTGGGTGGCTCAGTGGGTTAAGCCTCTGCCTTCAGCTCAGGTCATGATCTCAGGGTCCTGGGATCGAGTCCCACATCAGGCTCTCTGCTCAGCAGGGAGCCTGCTTTCCCTCTCTCTCTCCCTACTTGTGGTCTCTCTCTGTCAAATAAATAAATAAAATCTTTAAAAAAAAATATGTCTAAAAAGAATTTGTATTTATTAGAAATATATACTGAAATAAGTGTATGAAGAAGAAATAAGAATGTGAGAATGTTGGCTTTCATTGAAGCTGTATTCATGGGTTTATTATACTCTTTATTTTTGTCTATTTCTGAAAATCTCTCTAATGAAAAGTTAAAATTAGCTGAAAGATTTGTAAAAGTAGGAGGGATTAACATTGTGTGTGATTGAGTTGTTGAAAGAGACCAAAGCTTAAAGGGGAAGATGGTATGGTATCAAGTAAAAAAGTGGCAGAATTTGAGAATTTGTAACATGTTATTAGATTTATCTGAAAATAAAGTGGAAAGACTACACTCCGTAGGCCAGACTTAAGGGTGACTAGTAAATTGTTCAGTTGGATTTCACTATCTGAAGCAGCACAAAAGGGTAGAAGGATGCTTTGGAAAAAATACTGACCTGGCAGCCAGGAGGCCTACTTCTTTTCTTATTAACCCTGAGAAGATCATTTCACCTCTCTGGGTCTCAGATGGCTATAGTATCTATTGTATTGGTACAGCTCTCCCATATGCTTCTCTGCCAACTATAAACAGCTAGAAATTTTGGATTAAACAATATCCAAGGTCTGCTTAAGACCTAAAAGTTCATGATGCTTATGAATGTGCGATTGTGCCTCTTGAAAGGAGGAATTACACCTATATGTCAAACAATCCAAAAAATTATTTTCCTATAGGATGATAGAGTCTTAGATAACAAGAAGAAGTGATAGTAGGGTAGACTGAATATAAACTTTTGTATCTGCCAGTCACATAGAATCCTTTGTTGCTAACTTCTGATCTACTTAGAAATAAAGACTACGTAAGAAAGTGACACTACATTTACCCTTGGAGTTAGTCCATTGAATTGTTAGACTGGCCTGTAACATTAGGTCAGGTACAATTTTTTTTGTTTTTCAGGAAGCAGCTTTCAAAAGAGAGCAGTTTATTTACTAGCAACACGTGCTTTGCACATTATCTGGTTAAAACAAATAGTTACGTGTGTGTGTGTGTAAAACCCATAATGTTTTATTTCTAGAGGAGAACTCAGATAGGGTTTATTCTAATCATTCTTAAAATCAGCTTTCTAAGAAGTCATACAAGCTTTGACACAGGAGACACAGGAATGGCTTAAATTGCCTAAGAATTATAGGTTCTTTTAATGATTGAACTACCCAGGTGCCCCTAGTTGTAGGTTCTTTTAGATATAATTTCCTTTAACACCTGTTGCACTTTTTCTTTTCTCATTTAGGCAACGTGAATATTTTTTCTTGCCAATCTACTTCTGATTTTACAAAAGAAACTATATCTCCAGCAGCCCCTAGAGCCTAGGATTCCAGTAAATCATCAAACACACTCATGACTGAAAAACAGGTAAACTTAAAATATTTGAAGCCAGTGTTTCTTGAAGTATGTGCCAAAGAATACTACATCTACATATGTGAAAAATCTTAAAGGATTCTTTAGTAAAATAATTTTGGGAAATGTTGGGTTAAAGATTATTTAATGACTTCATTATTCTGAGACTTCACAAAGAGGCTTTAGCATACAGTATTTCCTGTATTGAACATTAGTCTCATGAACATTTCATTAGTGTTCTGTAGCACATACTTTAGAAAATACCATTATTGGCTCTTTTCAGAATTTTCAAACAGTTACATTATTCTGTCCCTTAAAAGAGGTATCAGAGAAATCTATATCATTTGATCATTCAAAATGTGTGGCATTATTTATAGAGTACTTGGTTTTTATGAGTCATAGTAGACTAACCCTGAGATGCTCACACATTTGGCTCCAAAACCAATTATCTTCAATAATTTTAATTCTGAGTCATGAATCTTTGTGACCAGAAGACCTACAACATAAATAAGGGGAAAGAGTGTAGGAGGGAGGAGAAGTGTGGAAAGGATAAAGAAGGTGAAGAAAGTCAGCAGTCAAAAGGAAAGATTTGGCGCTATTAGTGCTGTCATAGTCATAAGGGTAATTTGTTCCTTTTTTGTCATGAGAGATTCTTTAATGTTTAGGGGCATTTGGATGTGGAGAGTAATACTTTTTTATATGTACTTTGTCTATTACCTAAATTATTAATCTTTAAACTATTATATTTAATACTATACATCACTAGCGAAAACTATTGTGTAAATTTTACTTTTCAAGTGCTTAAACATTGAAAATTTACTCAAATTACCTTTTCAAATATACTTTAAAAACTTAAAAAGTAAGTCACTTTACCCAATGATTTCAAGTTGATCATTATCATTATCATTATTGATCTATGATTATGGATTTAAATGTCTAATTTTAAAAAACCATCCTATTTTTATTCTTATCTGTACTGTATGTATAATACTGTATTTACCTTTTTCTTGCCATTATTTTGTTTGTATTTTCTTAATCTAGAGAGCTAGGGTTCCCTTCTCAGGTTTATGGTGTAAGTACTTATTTAGAATCAGGGATACAAAACTTGGGAGTTTCTTTCAGAGTGATTCTACTAGAATGTTACCTAGATGGACAAACTCCTTTTTATAGTTGGACTTTGTCCATTATACAAGGGACTATCTGCATTATTGGTTTTGACCATTCAGATGTTTTGATTTTTTTTTCTTTTTTTTGTGACCCTACTCATTAAGTGATACTTGTTTCTGAGTGACTTGCATTTAATTTACTATTCAGTTAATATGACCTAATATGCAGCCATTTCTTTTCTTTTTTTTAACCTTGTTCAAACATTTTTTTAAGATTTTATTTATTTGAGAGACAGAATGAGAGTGCACACAGGAGCAGGAGTAGTGTCAGAGGGAAAGGGAGAAGCAGACTCCATGCTGAGCATGGAGCCAGATGTGGTTCTTGATCCCACGATTCCGAGATCTGTGACCTGAGATGAAGTCAGATGCTTAACTGGCTGAGCCACCCAGGAACAGCTGTTTCTGGTGTGGTGTTTTTTTGGGTGGTGGTTTTGTTTTATTTTATTTTATTTTTATTTATATATTTTTTAAGATTTTATTTATTTATTTGACACAGAGAGAGAGATTACAAGTAGGCAGAGAGGCAGGCAGAGAGACAGGGAGAGGAGGAAGCAGGCTCCCTGCTGAGCAGACAGCCTGATGCGGGCCTCGATCCCAGGACGCTGAGATCATGACCTGAGCCGAAAGCAGAGGGTTTAACCCACTGACCCACCCAGGCGCCCTTTGTTTTATTTTATCCATTAAGACCATATGTATGAGTATGGAACTATGTAATATAATTATTTGTGCTTATTTGCATTCTTTTTGATCTGCTAATTTTGTTAGAAATTTGTTTTAAGTTTAATCATTATAAGTGCATAAAAAATTCATATTCAAAAACTTTGGAAAAAAGTTCCATTATTCTGAAAACAAGGAAATTATATTCGAGAGGGTGTTTCTTCACTTTACATGTTAAAGGTAATCCTTTTCTTTCTCCTTATAATTATAGCAGGAAGAAGCAGAATGGGAAAGCATAAATATGCTGTTGATGAGGCATGGCTTAGCACCTTTATCTCTAGTCAAAAGAACTGATCTTAAAGGTAATCAGACCTATTCTTGATATTCCTATTCTCACTAGATCCTATTCTTTCTCATTATGGTAAAAAATTTATTTTTTCTTTTAAAACTTTTTATCTTTTTTTCTTTTCTTTTTTTTTAATTAACATATAATGTAGTATTTGCCCCGGGGGTACAGGTCTGTGAATCATCAGTCTTATACAATTCACAGCACTCACCATAGCACATACCCTCTCCAATGTCCATCCCCCAGCCACCCCATCCCTCTCACCCTCACCGTCATACCTGTGCCCCCCCGCCCCGCCCCCAGCAGCCCTCAGTTTGTTTCCTGAGATTAAGAGTCTCTTATGGTTTCTCTCCCTCCTCGGTCCCATCTTGTTTCATTTTTCCCTGCCTTCCCCTCACAACCCCCCACCCTGTCTCTCAAATTCCTCATATCAGAGATATCATATGATAATTGTTTCTCTGACTGACTGATTTTGCTTAGCATAATACTCTCTAGTTCCATCCACATTGTTGCAAATGGCAAGATTTCGTTAAAACTTTTTATCTTAAAATTTTTTCCTTTTATTTTTACCGTCTGTGTTATATTCCAAAAATATAGATCTCATCGTTTTTGACAAACAGTCATCACAAAGGATGAGGCAGAATTTGAAAACATTGGTGGAAGAAACAACACGCCAACAGAACGTGATCCAGGAACTCATAAAAACTAATCAGCAGCTTAAGTAAGAAAATAGAAAGAATTCTCTTTTGAATTGCTTATATATAAGTGCATTCTAAAAATAATTGCCTTGAAAAGAATCTTTGATTTTTACCTTAATTTTAAAAAATTTTCTATTTTAATTAAATATTAAGTTTAAAAATATATTTAGTAGGTAAACTTTATAGTCGTAGCTTAGCTTAGCTATGTAATGGTGCCCTATATTTCTCCTATTGGTTTGTGTTATATGATGGAAATTTTAAGAATGCAAAGAAATTTTAGAAATTCATTGTTGTTAGATGGGCATGTGTGTTGATGTGATTTACTTTTATTACTAAGGGAAGCATTTGTGTGTCTATTATTAGAAATGAACTTCAGTTAGAACAAAGCCGAGCAGCCGATCACGAACAACGAGCTAATGACTTGGAACAAATTATGGAGAGTGTGAAGTCCAAAATTGATGAATTGGAGGATGAATCCCTAAATAGGGTTTGCCAGCAACAGAATATAATAAAAGATCTTCAAAAGGAGCATAAAGCTTTACAGGTATTGATTAAGCGTTTCATAGATAATAGTACTAAAGCAGCTCATTAAGGTCACAGGTGATTTCTATGTTGCTTAATTCAGTCGTCTTTATCTTATTGACCTATCACTGTTGCCTTCTTAAAATTCTTTCTTTGTTTGGCTTCCAGAATATCCACTCCTGGTTTTCCTCTAACCCCACTGGTCATTCTTTAATTCCTTTGCTGGTTCTTCTTATCTTCCTATCCAGTTAGTGCTGGGATTCCCCAGTACTCATTCCTTAGACTTTTCTCTTTCCTATGTATTCTGACTCCCTTGGTGATGTTCACTCTAATGCATAACATAAATTCATTCATAATTTTAAATCTGTAGCCCAGGCATCTTCCCTAATTCCAGACTGATACCTTGCAGCCTATTTGATCTCTCTCCTGAATGTCTAATGGGTATCTTGAACTTTACATGTAAAATGGAGTTCCTGAATTTCTTCCTAAAACCTTTCTTTTAGCCTTCACTCCAGTCCAGGTCACCTTCATTTCTCTCCTACCTGTCTGTTGGTCTCCTTTTGGTCTCCCCATTTCCACCCTTGCCTTTTTCAGTATGCTTTCAGCATAGTAGCTCAGAAACCTCTAATGACTTTTCCTTCCTCCTTAGAGGAAAATAAAAAAGTCTTACCATGGCCTCTAACATCCTACATGATTTGGCTTCCTAGTACCTTCCAATATCATCTAGTTTACTCCTTGCTTATTCTACTACAATCACACTGACGTTCTTGCCCTTTTTTTTTTTTTAGGGAGGGAGAGAGCGAGTGAGCAGGTGTGAGCAGATGGAGGAGGGGCAGAGGGAGTGAGGGAATATTAAGCAGGCTCCATGCTCAGCACGGAGCCCAACGAAGGGCTCAGTTTCATAACCTTGAGATTGTGACCTGAGCTGAAATCAAGAGTCAGACACTTAACTGACTAAGCCACTCAGGCACCCCATGTTCTTGCTCATCCTTGAATATTTTCCTTGAACAGAATTCTCACCTCAGGGCCTTTGTACATTTTGTTCTTTCTTTTTCCTTTGCACTACATGCTTTTTCCCACTTAACTACATGACTTGTTCTCTCCTTTCTTGGGTGTCACCATTTCTCAGGGATTCCTTTCTTGATTACTTTACTTACGGTTATCAGTTTCTTTCCTCACACATCATAGTGCCTTCCCCCATTTAAATTTTGTCTATAGTTCTTACCATTATCTAATATGCTAACATACTGTATACTTTGTTTTGTTTATATATCTCCCTGTGTTAGAATGTAAGCTCCATGAAGGCAAATATTTTTGTCTGTCTTGTTTAGGCTAAGAGAGCCTGTTTTATTATCAATAATTGATACTCAAATATTTGAGTTATTGAATTAAATTTACCTAACATTTTTATGGAATATCCTTTGTGATTATAAGTTGTTTGGTTACTTTTCTTTTCATATAAATAACAATATTGTAACACTGAATACTTCGTTTTCTAATTTTAAAAAACTTAAGACACGGGAATTGTTACATTGGAGGAAAATAAATATTTTGTAGTGATAATGAATGTTTAGTTGTGTAAGTTGTTACAGATCCTTACAAATATTATATCTTTATGAACATCAAATCCTTAAAGCGATTTTGTTGGCACAATAGTGTATTTACCTACTGCACTCAGGGATTTAGACTGCCTAAAAGGGACCAGTAGTCATCAGGTGGGGTCTAGATGTCTGTTCAGTTTATGCTGGCAGCATTGGAAGGATCAGATGAGTCATATAAAACCCAGGGGATCAGAGAGAATCATTCAGAGATCATAGGGAGTTCTGGTAGGTGGTCAGAGGCAGTTGGCGTTCTGCCCTCATTTAGGCTGCCAGCTTGGGGTACACAGTGCTAGAGCTGCTGGTGTTGATCATAACTCTAGAGAAGATAGCCAAATCTGTTTTTGTTACTTATCAGTCAACAAAAGCTTCAACCATTAAGATATTATGTTTTTAGGTTGCCTTTGTTAGGTAGTTTTCCTCATTAGTGGAGCATTATAAAATTAAAAAGTCTCTCTAGAGGAGGGGGGATTTTGGAAATATTTCTATATGCATTTGATTTTGACCTTTCTCTCAGACAGAGGGGATGTGGAAGCCCAAGACCATTTACCACATCAACTTATTGATGTGAGAAAGCAGCCATCAGGAGCTGTAAAGGTGCTAGGTCCTTGGTTGACAGAGGGAATTGAGGTGGAGGATACAAGTGCTATTTTTTAAGGAAGATATCTACTTATCTCTTCAAAGAGGTTGATATATAAATAATTACAAAGTTAAATTATTGGAACATAAGACATACGAATTTACCAGTGTGTTAGGCACTGCAAAGAACTGATACTTAAAGGTTCATTGGTAAGGGAGGACTTGTATTTTTCCATCAAGTAGTTCCATGTGTCATAAATAATTTATGGTATTATTAGCTTTCTATTTCAGATCCCAGAGATTTTTTAATATAGCTTATAAATTGGTACAGAGGTCTCATGTTCCAATGTGCCCTGGAGGGGGACGGACAGAATTAGGACTAGGGTGTGGACACCTGGTGTTTGGGGGAGGGCTGTCTATGCTAAATTGATCAGTTGAAATTAGTTGTTTGTTTGTTTGTTTGTTTGTATGTTTTTAAAGTCCCTAAAGGGCACTTTATAGTATTAACAGAGATTGGCCAACCCAAGGAATTTCTGTCCCTACAGTGTTGCTCGATTGTCCCATACCATTTCAGACTAGTCATACATTCTGTTTTATACTAATCAATCTGTGCTTTCTTGGGGAAGATGGAAAGTGCTCCTGGAAAGCACTTATTTCACTATTTATGGCACATTCTTCTTATTTTGGCATACAGTTTCCAGTTAAAAATGCTTTAATGTTGCTTGTTTCGGAATTGAGAGAAAGGAAATGTTGATCTTGTATGTATGTGGCAGAGAAGTCAAGGAAATCAACAGATGTTTGACAATAGTATGTTGAAAGATTGCTAGGGAAATGCAGAAACCAAAAGACAATATTATATTTGCAGTTTTTCTCTTTTTATACTTAGATCAATGTGTTGACTTCTTTGGATGTAGTGTTATAAACTTAGGTTCTCTAAATTTCTAAACAGATAATTTTTTAGTTTTAAGTCAGTGTGATCTGTATCAGAATATAATTCTCCCTCTTTGCAAAAATGATGGTGCTATTCATAGGGAGTATATAGATTAATAAACTGATTTTTACTGTTTTTTAGTGGTTACTTCAAAGATTAAAATATGTATTCTTTTCTCAAAATCTAATGTTACTTTGCTACTGGAAGTCCTAGCCACAGCAGTCAGACAAGAAAAAGAAATAAAAGGTGTCCATATTAGTAAGCAAGAAGTTAAATTGTCACTATTAGCAGATACGTGATACTATACATAGAAAATATATAAAGAATATCAGTGTGCCTGGGTGGCTCAGTCGTTTAAGTGTCCAACTCTTGATTTCAGCTCAGGTCATGATCTCAGGATCATGAAATCAGTCCTTGCATTGGGCTCTGCACTGGGCATGGAGCCTGCTTAAGGTTTTCTCTCCCTCGCTTCTCCCCACCCCCATACTTGCTCTCTCTTTCTCTCAAAAAGAGACTATCAGAAAACTATTAGAAAAAAAATGATTTCAGTATAGTTGTAAGATACAAAATTAATTCACAGAAATGGGTTGTGTTTCTAACGCTAATAATGAAGTAGCAGAAAGAGAAATTAAGAATTCCATTTATTATTGCACCAAAATGAAAATACCCAGGAATAAACTTAACCAAAAGAGATAAAAGGCCAAAGAGATAAAAGAGATAAAACCAAAGAGATAAACCAAAGAGATAAAAGACCTATACTCTGAAAACCATAAAACATTGATGAAAGAAATAGAAGACAACACAAATGGAAAGATATTCCATGCTTATGGATTGGAAGAATTAAAATGTTAATATGTCCATACTACCCAAAGCAATCTACAGATATACTGCAATCTCTTTCAAAATACCAGTAACATTTTGACAGACCTAGGAGAGATAATACTGAAATTGATATGGAACCACAAAACACCTCAAGAAGCCAAAGCGATCTTGAGAAAGAACAACAAAGCTGAAGGTATCATTACTTCAGATATTAAGATAGACTACAAAGCTGCAGTGATCATAATAATAGTATGATATGGATGGATTGATTGTATTCCATGGGCACAGGAGCCTCTCCAGAGAGAGAGAGTGTGAGAGATGGACATGAACAAATGAATTCATTTAGAGCTGTGGAGCAGGATGCCCTCTGATGTGAAGAACTTGTCCTGGACAACTGCCAGTTGATTGAAGGCAAAATCAAAGGCCTCACAGATGAATTTGAAGAATTGGAGTTCTTAAGTACAATCAGTGGAGGCCTCACCTCTGTCACGAACTTACCAAAGTTAAACTTTACAAGCTTGAACTAAGTGATAACAGACTCTCAGGAGGCCTGGGAGTATTAGCAGAAAAGTGTGCAAATATATGCATATATTTAAATGCATTTAAATTTAAGTGGCAACAAAATTAAAGTCCTCAGCACAGTAGAGCCACTGAAAAAGAAAACCTCAAGAGCTCAGACCTTTTTCAGTTGTGAGGTAACCAGACTGAAGTTTCTCTTGCAGCTCATGTATCTTGGTGGCTACAACTGGGATGACAGGGAGGTTCCTGACTCAGAGGTTGTGGGCTATTTGGAGGACCTGGATGATGAGGAGGAGGACAAAGATAAGGAAGAATATGATGAAGATGCTCAGGTAGTAGATAGAAGGTGAGGAGGAGGAAGGAGAAGAGGAGGATGAAGAGGGTTATAATGACTGGGAAGTAGATAATGAGGAAAATGAAGAAGATGTTGGTGAAGAAGAAAGGGGTTAGAAGTGAAAACAAGAACCTGAAGATGAAGGAGAAGATGATGACTAAGTGGAATAACCTATTTTGAAAAATTCCTACTTTGATTTGATTATTTGTACCCCATAACTACTCCCCCAATCCCATCCCCCAAAACTTATTTTTTTCTTTTTTTTTTTTAAATATTTTTATTTATTTATTTATTTCACAGAGGGAGAGAGATCACAAGGAGGCAGAGAGGCAGGCAGAGAGAGAGGGGGAAGCAGGCTCCCTGCTGAGCAGAGAGCTGGATGCGGGCCTCAATCCCAGGACCCTGAGATCATGACCTGAGCCGAAAGCAGAGGCTTTAACCCACTGAGCCACCCAGGCGCCCAAAACTTATTTTTTTCTGATTGTAATGTTGTTGTGAGAATGAGAGGGGAAAAGTATACTGTGGGTGGTAGAGGGAGGGCAGGAGGGAGTAGAATAAAATGCTATGTTTATTGCAAGAAAAAAAAAAGATACAGAGATGAAAGGAACTGAATAGAGAGCCCAGGAATAAACCCACAATTATATGGTCAATCTATGACAAAGGTTGCAAAAATATGCAATGGGAAAAAGGCTGATAAACAGTGCTGGGAAGACCGGACCTCTACATGCAGAAGAATGAAACTGGGCCACTTTTTTACACCATGCACAAAAATAAACTCAAAATGGATTGAAGACCTAAATGTGAGACCTGAAACATAAAACTCCTGGAAGAAAACATAGGTACTAATTTATTGACATTGGCCTTAGTAACATTTTCCTAGATCTGTCTCCTCAGGTAAAGGAAACAAAGTAAAAATAAACTATTGGGACTATATCAGAATAAGAAGCTTTCGTACAGCAAAGGGATCCATCAACAAAATGAAAAGACAACCTGCATGGAAGAAGATAGTTGCAAATGATATATCTATCAAGGGGTTAATATCCAAAATGTATAAAGAACTTACACAACTCAACACCAAAAAACCCCCCAAACAATCTGATTAAAATATGGGCAGAGGACCTGAATAGACATTTTTCCAAAGAAGAAGACATACAGATGGTCAACACATGAAAAGATGCTTAACATCATTAATCATCAGGGAAATGCAAATAAAAACCCTAAGAAGATATTACCTTATACCCATCAGAATGGCCAGAATAAAAACAAAACAAAACCAAGAAATAACAAGTGTTGGTGAGAATGTTGAGAAAAAGGAACCCTCTTGCCCTGTTGGTGGGAATGTAACTTGGTGCAGCCACTGTAAAAACCAAAATGGAGATTCCTCAAAAAACTAAAAACAGAAATACCACATGACCCAGTGATTACTGGGTATTTTCCTGAAGAAAATGAGAACACTAATAGGAAAAGATATCTTCACTCCTATGTTTATTGCAACATTATTTAAGACAGCTTAGATATGGAAGCAACCCAAGCATCTATTGATAGATGAATGGATAAAGAAGATGTGATATAGGGTGCCTGGTTGGCTCAGTGGGTTAAAGGCTCTGCCTTCAGCTCAGGTCATGATCTCAGGGTCCTGGAATCGAGGCCCGCATCAGGCTCTCTGCTCAGCAGGGGGCCTACTTCCTCCTCTCTCTCTGCCTGCCTCTCAGCCTACTTGTGATCTCTCTCTGTCAAATAAATAAGTAAATAAATAAAAATCTTAAAAAAAAAAGATGTGATATATATTACTCGGTCATAAGAAAGAATGAGATCTTGCCTTTTATGGTAATATGGATGGACCTAGAGGGTATTATGCTAAGTGAATTAAGTCAGGTGGAGAAAGACAGATACCATATGATTTCACTTACATGTGTGGAATCTAAAAGACAAAAGAATAAATAAAAAGTAGAAACAGATCCATAAATACGAAGAACAAACTGATGGTTGCCAGAAGGGGGTGGCAGGAAATGGTCAAAATGGGTGAAGAGGAATGGGAGATACTTGCTCCTAGTTATGGAATGAGTGAGTCATGGGGTTAAAAGGTACAGCGTAGGGAATATACTCAATGGTATTGTAGTAGCACTGTATGCTGACAAATGGTAGCTATAGTTGTGAGTATAGCATGAAGTATAGAATTGTTGAATTACTATGTTGTATACCTGAAACTGATGTAACATTGCATATAAACTCTACTCCATTTAAAAAGAAATTTAGTATTACTTTGTAATTTTTACCTTATTCCATGCCAGTGCAACACCCAAAACAATTTTGCCACTCCCCAACTTATTGTTGTATATTTCAATTCTCTATTTTTATTGACTCTCTACATTTTGTTACCACTGAAAATTGAAATAACACAAGATATTTCTTTCTCGTTATTTAAATTTTTACAAAGCAGGGAAAAAAATCTAGTTATGTACTCTGCCCTAATTGTTATTTATTATTCAAAATCTAGTTATGTATTCTGCCCTAATTGTTATTTATTATTCAAACCACTCAGGGTAAAGCCACCAAGCTCTTTTTTTTTTTTTAAGATTTTATTTATTTATTTGACAGAGCGAGCACAAGCAGGGGGAGTGGCAGGCAGAGGAAGAAGTAGGTTCCCCAAACAGCAGGGAGCCCAATGCAGGACTTGATCCCAGGACCCCAGGATTATGACCTGAGCCGAAGGCAATCGCTTAATGAACTGAGCCACCCAGGCCGCCCCACCAAGCTCTTTTATATACCTTTTTCCACAAGTTCTTTATCTTAAATTTTTTACTTTATGTTGGATTCGTCTTTTGAGTTTAGCTTTCTGAAATAACACACCAAACCGTAAGACTAAATGTTTCTTGGGGCCAAATGAAAAAATAGACCTAAAATTTTTTAAAGTTAGCAAGACATTCAGAATATATGACTGCCTTTTAAGTACTGAAATCTAAGTAGGGAAGAAAGAGAAATACGGGAGGGAAAAGGACAATTTATGTGGCACAGGCTATTAAAATTGTTACTGATAGGAGATTCTGTGTTGTGTGAATGGAGGACTTGGTTCTTGAATTCCCTGTGAAAGATTTATATGAGAATCCACACTCCAATAAAACAGCCAGAGAAAAAAGTAATAAGCACAAAGCAGTTTATTAAGGACAGTACACTCTCAAGTTGGGAGAGTGGGGAGACCCAGAGATGGTGACTTCACTGGAGTTAGGGGGTGTCTTTTCTTTTTATGTTTGCATAGGTTATGGATCGATCATCACTACAGTGGTCTGTGAGGTTGTTTCCAGTCATCTAAGGGACTCCTACTGGTAGGGAGGGGGAGTTTTTGGCCTTACAAGTTTCTTGCCAGAACTGTCATGGCCATCTTCCCCCATGTGAAGGGAGGAGTAGAAAGCACAATATAAATATAATGAAGATGTAGGTTACTGTAGGACACAGGCTGGAAAGGAGAATGTATGCTCTGCACCTGCTGTTCTTGATCTGATAGCCTTGGGAGGTGGGAAACCATATAACTACTCTTCACCATCATCCTTGCCTCCAGCTCTTATCTAGTGAACTGCCTACTCTATCAAAATCAGATATCTAGTTATCTCTCACTCAGCATAATTATTTCAAGCTTCATTCATATTGCTGTATGTATCAATGGTTAATAATTTTTTAATACTGATATGTATTCCATTGTATGGGTATACCACAGTGTATTTACTTGTTAGTATACTCTTGAGTTGTTTCCAGTTTTTGGCTATTACAAATAAAACTTATTAACATCTATGTTCAACTCTTTCTGCGAACATATGCTTTCATTTCTCCTCAGTAGATACCTAAGGCTGTAATTGCTGAATGTATAATAAGTATATATTTAACGTTTTAAGAAACTGCCTGTGACTTGTCTTCATTTTTTCAGTGTTCTTCAAGGAGCTTAAGTTCTTAAATTTGATGAAGTTCAGTCTATCATTTTTTTAATAGATCATGCTTTTGATTTATATCTTAAAAAATGGTACCTAGCCCAAGGTCACAGTATCCAGTTGTCCTACCACCATTTGTTAAAAAGAGTATCCTTTCTCTACCAGATTGCTTTGTACTTTTGATGAAAATCAATTTTTGTATGTGTGGGTCTACTTCCGTACTCTTCTGTTTCATTGATATATGTATCTGTCTTTATGGAAGTACTATACTATTTTGATCACTGTTAATCTTGTAATCAGGCACTGTAAGTCTTTTACATTTTTCTTTGTCAATGTTTTTTTTTTTTCTTTTTGCTATTTTAGGTCTTTCACAATTCTGTGTGAATTTTCTAATTAGCTTGTTGATTTCTAAAAAAAAAACCTGGGATTTTTTTTGAGTACATAGATCCATTTGGGAAAATGATGTTAACAATATTGAATGTTCTGATCCATGAGCATGATACTTCTATTTGTTTAGGTCTTTAATTTCTCTCAGCAATGTTTTTTTGTTTTGTTGTTGTTGTTGTTGTTGTTTTAAGCCCTACACAGGGCTCGACTGCAGGACCCTGAGATCAAGACCTGGGCTGAGATCAAGAGTCAGACGCTTAACAGATTGAGCCACCCAGGTGCCCCCTCTTAGTAGTGTTTTGTAATTTGGGGTACACTGGTCTTTCACACACTTTAACAGATTGATCTCTAAGTATTCAGTATTTTAATGGTATTGTAAATTATTATACTATTTAATTTTTAAAGATTTTTTCAAATATTTATTTGAGAGGGAGAGGGAGAGCGAGAGAGCACAAGCAAGGGGCATGGCAGAGGGAGAGGGAGAGGCAGACTCCCCTGCTGAGCAGGGAGCCTGATGTGGGGCTCGATCCCAGGACCCTGGGATCATGATCTGAGCTGAAGGCAGATGCTCAACCAACTGAACCACCTAGGTGCCCCAAAGATTTTTGTTTTATTTTATTTTAATTAATTTTTAAAAGATTGATTTAAAAGTCGATTTTAAAAGTTGATTTTAAGGTTTGATTCCACAACCCTGAGATCATGACCTGACCCAAAATCAAGAGTTGGACGCTTAACTGATTGAGCCACCCAGGCGTCCCTGAATTGTTTTCTTAATTTCCCTTTTGGATTGTTCATTGTTAGTGTATAGAAATGCAATTGATTTTTCTGTGTTGACTTCGTATCCTGCTACTTTGCTGAATTCATTTATTAGTTCTCACAGGTGGTTTTTTTGTTTTGTTTTGTTTTTTGTTTGTTTGTTTGTAGACACTTTGGGTTTTCTGCAAGAAGACCATATCATCTGCAAACATAATTTTATGCCTTTCCAAAATGGATGCTTTTTATTTTTCTTTCTTGTCTGATTAGTCTGATTAGGACTTCCAGTACCATGTGGAGTAGCAAATGCAGGCATCTTTACCTTGTTTCTGATCTTAGAGGAAAAGCTTTCAGTCTTTTACTGCTGAGTATGAGGTTCACTGTGGGTTTTTTGTAAATGGCTTTTATCATGTTTAGATTGTTTCCGTTTTCCTAGTTTGTTGAGAGTTCTTATCATGAAAGGTATTGGATTTTGTCAAATGCTTTTTCTGTATCAATTGAGATGATCCTATGTTTTTTCTTTGTTCTGTCAATGTGTACTACATTGATTTTTTTATAGTTTTTTAAAAAAGATTTTCTTTATTCATTTGAGAGAGAGAGAATGAGCAGGGGGAGAGGGAGAGGGAGAAGCAGACTCCCCGCTGTGAGGCTGGATCTCAGGATCTGGAGATCATGACCTGAGCCAAAGGCAAATGCTTAACCATCTGAGCCACCCAGGCACCCCTGATTTTTCATATGTTGAGTCATTCTTGCATTCCAGGAATAAATCTCACTTGGTCCTGGTGTACAATCCTTTTAATATGCTGCTGAATTTGGTTTGCTAGTATTTTGTTAGGGATTATCTGAATTAGAGTTTTTAAGGGATTTTGTTTTATGATTCTTTTGTCTTGTGTTGTTTGGTTTGGTATCAGGGTAATGTTGGCTTCATAGAATAACTTAGGAGAAATATAGTTGATTCTTGTATATTGCTCTTTTATCTGCAACCTTGCAAAACTGAATTTTTCTAGTTTTATGGCTAATGTATAGATACAAGTGGAACAGGGACCCACATCACTTAGCTATACAGCAAATACCTGGCTTCCAGTTTGAGGCTGAGGCAGATGATCACTGGTTATTGGGAGTTGTTATGGTATCAGAAGCTGAGTCCCCCTTTCCCCTTGAAGTTATCTAAGTCTCAGTAAACTTGACACTATGGGCAGGTGAACATGTGCTTAAACAAGGCATTCTCTTTTGAAAATACTATGTCTTAGTTATATGTAGATTAGATGGGGATGGGGTTTCTCACTGAACTTAATAAAAAGTGTATTAATAACAGCAATGATGGTACTGTTGATAATGAGCTTTCAAGGGACATTGAAGTATTGAAGCTAGGGAATAAAGGAAGAACCAGGCCAGTGATATTTCACTGAAGACAAGGAAGAGAGTGTCTAAGATTTATATTCCTTTATATAAATCTTGGGGTATATATTATTTCTTAATAATAAATCCTCATTAGGGAGTTAATCTGAGTTTACTGTCTTCCATATTGCCTCATTGCCTAAGTTGATCATACCATCTGAAATCCTGAATTATCACTGATCACTTAAGAATCTGAATTTTAGGGGTGCCTGGTGGCTCAGTTGTTGAGTGTCTGCCTTCAGCTCAGGTCATGATCCCAGGGTCCTGGGATCGAGCCCCATGTCAGGCTCCCTGCTCAGCGGGAAGGCTACTTCTCCCTCTCTCACTCTCCCTGCTTGTTTTACTTCTGTTGCTGTGTCTCCCTCTCTGTCAAATAAATAAATAAAATCTAAAAAAAAAAAAAAACCACAACTGAATTTTACATCAGATTTCTTTTCATTTTTTTTTCTTCTCTTTTATACTTCTTTTTTTTAAATTATGTTCCACTAGCCAGTATATAGTACATTGTTAGTTTTTGATGTACTGTTCAACGATTCACTAGTTGCGTATAACACCCAGTGCTCATCACCACATGTGCCCTTCTTCATACCCATCATCTGGTTACCCCATCCCCCAACCACCCTCCCCTCTGAAGCCCTCAGTTTGTTTCCAAATCTTGTTCTTTTTAACATCCTTAATATTGGTCCCTTCCTGATTATTATTTTCACCTAAACCTATACATGAAATTATACCAGTTTTATGGAGTTCCTTTACTTATTACAAAAACTTGGATGCATGTGATTAATTATAAACTAATTTTTCCTATTTTATGTTGTATTTTTTTGTGTTTATGACTTATTAGTGTTCTTGGAGCTTGCACCCACTTAAAAACAGTTCTTGAAGTTCTTGACTGAAGCATCCCAATAGAAACTGAAGATGGCTTTGTGTACAATATTGTTAGGATACCATGTCCTAGATGTACATATCATAATAATGTTTTTTGAAAAATTTCTTACAGGCAAAATGTCAGCATTATAAGAAAAAACGAATGGAGCAACAAGAAACTATTGCTTCTTTGCAAAAGGATATCTATAGATTAACAAAGGAAGAGGAAGAGCGCATTGTCACTCAAAACAGAGTGTTTGCTTATCTCTGCAAAAGAGTTCCTCATACCATCTTGGATAGACAGTAATGTTTCCTACATAAATTGATATGTAGATTCATTATCATTTTTTAACACATTTTATCTTGGGAATGGTTATATCTCTTATAAACTGGATGAGTCTTTCTCCCCTTCTTCTCTGCTTCCCCCCCACCCCCACCCCAAGGAAGAAAGTGGTCATTTGGCCTGGAGAAGTTCATGCTAGATTTTGCTTCCTTATTGTGTTATTTAATTTATTCTTCTGTCTCCTCTATTTCTCTAAACTGGAAGTTAGGGCTAAATTCAGACACAGAGATTTTTAGCAAAATACTTCATGGGTGGTAATGTATCCTTCTAATTGTAACATGTCAGGAGGCACATATCGTCAGTTGACTTACTCTTAAGCATACTAAGATTGTTCAGGGGGTTAAATAGTAACCTGATTCTTCCACTATAAATAGTTTTACCCAGTTGGTTATTTTGCAAAATGGTGATTTTTCAATTCTGTTGTTTCCTCCCCCATGGAATTCTTCCTAAAAAAGAACCTTTCCTATTGACTAGAGCCTGTTTGGTTGCCCTGTGTGGTTTGTTACAGGGAAGGTAGAATTCTCAGTTCTTTCATTTTAATTCCCACTTTGGAGTAAGGAGTTGATGTCCTTATGATTTCCAGTGATAAGCAATATAATTTTTTGTTATGACTATCCTCTCTTTTTGCAAATGTTATTAACTCCTGGATTTTAATGATCATATTATCCTGTCTTTGGCCAGTGGGAACTTCTTCAGGCTGGTATTATCCACTTTTGACCCAACCTCATTAATACTCGTTAGATTTCTTACTTTTAGGCAGAAGGCACATTATATATATATAGAGAGATATATAGATATATAGATATATAGATGATATATAGATATATAGATATGTATATAACCCAGTTGGTTATTTTGCAAAATGGTGATTTTTCAATTCTGTTGTTTCCTCCCCCATGGAATTCTTCCTAAAAAAGAACCTTTCCTATTGACTAGAGCCTGTTTGGTTTGCCCTGTGTGGGGAATATATATATCCCCCCCCCAAGCTCTTTTGGGGAATGAATTCAGATATTTGTTAAAGCTAACACTAAACATTTAGAATTAACTAAATTAAGTTTAAAATTAATTAGATTTTTTTTTTAAGTCAGGAATGGTTTTTAGAGACCATAGTTTGGTATTGGGGTTGCTTGTTGTGCTTATAATGTTTATTATGTTGCCATTGATTTAGGACTTTTTAGAAGAGCAAAAGGAATTATGTATATTTCTGGGGAAAAAACAAATTATTAGTTTTTTTTCCAGCTGAAGTTAACATTAAAGGATTTTTATTTAAACTCTGATTCTACATTTGTAACTTTCCTTTTATACTAGAAGTCCTTATTCCTAAGAACAATATCTTATAACTATTTATTTGCTTTATTATATAACATATAAAGATAGCTGACCAGAATTACTGCTAATAATAAGTCTACTTTATGAAATTTAAATCTCTTTGCATTTCTTTGACATTAATAGTATTTTCTAGAATACAAATAACAGTGTTCTAAAATATCTTGAAATATTTCTTTGTATGTTTGTGTCACCAGATTAATATACAGTTAGGTTTGTTTCAATTTGTTTTCAATGTTTAGGGATTGCTTTTTTATTTTCCATTTACTTTTGAGTATGTAAGACATTGATATAATTCCAAAGTTGAAACTAATTATTTATGTTCAGAAAAGTTGTGTTTTCATTTCTGTCCCCTTGACCCTATTCCTTACCTTCCGCTATGGGTAATTTTAAATGTTTAGTGTTATTTTTAGCAAATACAAGCAGTATGGATATTATTATATTCATATTTCTCTTTTTTGTATAAAAAGTGGCACCATGCTTTTTTCACTTAATAGCATAAGCTAATTACATTCTAATTAGTCTCAAGTATTTACATAGTAGGACTGGGGATATTTACTAACTAGGTATTTCTATTTTACTATAAAAATAAATGAGGTCTCATATAAATTAAAAACAAGACAAAGTTTTGATAATTATTTAAGAAAGGATACACACATATAATTTTCATCCTTTTGAAGGAAGAACAAGGACAAAAATTTAAAAATTACAATTAAAATACCATAAAAATAGAGATAGGTGTGAATAAGCTTCAAAAAGAGAGAAGCAGAGGAAAAAAATAAGGGTAAGGAAGAACAAAAAGAAGAAAAAAGATAATAACCGTGGGAGAAATAGGGGAGTAAGAGATGGAGGAAGGGGAGTGAAAACAAGTATAAAAACCAGCCAATTTGAGTGAGTCAGTTTGTAAAAGAGAAGCTTTGAGAGAACTTCTCATATACCATATGAAGTCAAGCTAATTCAGGTGTGAATTCGTCTGATGACCTAGAGATTCTCTATTTGATGTTTAATGAAGCTAATTTTCAGTTTGAGACACAGAACTTAAAAATCATGAATTAACATTATTAGAAATATATAAGTTATAACCACTACAGCTATTGTTAAAAGTTACAAAAGCATTGGGAAAAAAAATATAGAACATACACAGATGAGTAAAACCATGTTTCCTACCATGTATGGATCTGATAGTCTAACTGGGTAGATAGACACATACTGAGGTAAGTAAAATACAGGCAGATAGTGGTATGTGCCATAATAATGGGGCTAATAGGTTACTAAGTGGGCATGACAGAAGGAGAGATTCATTTTCTTTGAGGGATATGGGGATGATCAAAAAGTCTTCATGAAGGAGATAACTTACAAACTAGATGATTAGAAACTATAGAATTTTAATAGGCAGAGGTGAGGGAAAGGTATTTTAGTTAGAGAAGTATAGAGACAAGAAAACTGAATACATTTGAGAATAGCAAGTAGTCCAAGTAGTCACAGAGGTTTGGAAGATGGGTGCACAAGATGATGATGGTAACTATTTTAGGAGACAATGTGGAAAGAAAGGTGTGCTAGAGCTTTAAAGGACTTAACCTGCAGGCTGAAGAGTTTGGGTTCTGCTTACTGTATAGCAGGAAAAACCCCCTAGGATTTCTGATTAAAGGGGAAAAAAACCTAGAGACAGAAAGACAAGTTAATAATCACTTGTAATAGCCAAGGTTGGAGATTGCAAAGGCCTGCATTAGGGCCAAAGGAAAGGAGAACTATTGGAAAGATAGACAGGAATTGATGAGACTAACTGGCTGTAGATCTTGAAAGAAGGACAGGAGTCAAAGATAGCCAGATTTCGAGCTAGGTTTGGGGAATTGGGATGGAAGATGGTGACTTCATTTATGGACATGTGCTTAGGCACCTTTTGTCAGCCATGTAGAGATATCAGGACTGCAGTGTGAAGAGCCAAACTCCAGAGAACTTCCAAATTTCAGATAAAGGAAGAAAGTAGGCAAAAGAGGAGCTATGTTTGGTTGTCAGGATAACTAAGGAACAAAAGTATTTCAGGAAGGAGGGGTGATAAGAAGTGTTAAATGCTTCCTCATCAGTATTTGCCTTCTCACTGTCTTGCTCAGAATTCCCAGTCTGACACACAATTAAGTCCTCCCTAAAAGTTTATTGAAGGTATCCGGTAACAATTAGAATGAATGAAGTTTGTTGTAAGGAAAAGATAGAGATGAAATTGTGTGTAAGGAGGGGGACGGGGCGGGGGGAGAAGTCAGGGGTGAGAGGGTTACGGATATAAAGGAAATTAAAGCATTTCTACAGGATAATATGAAAGCTGGTATGTGTGTATAAAGTAAAATATATCTGCTTACCCCTCCTAATTTCCATATTCCAGAGATAATCACTTTTAATAGTTTGGTTTGTGTCTTTCCTAGTGTTTAACAACAGGAGTGCCATTGGCATTTTGGGTGGGCTGGTTCATTGTGTAGTACAGCTGTCAGTTTGTTGACAAACTTAGCATCCTGCGCCCTCCCCAACTCGTCAATGTGACAACCAAGACTATCCCTTAGATTATGGTATTATTCCCCAGTTAGGAATTCACAGAGTTTTTATTCAATACAAATACAACTTTACATACAATTATTTCTTTTCAAAACAAAACCGGAGGGGCACCTGGGTGGCTCAGTTGGTTAAGTAACTGCCTTTGGCTCTGGTTGTGATCCCAGGGTTCTGGGATTGAGCCCCACGTCAAGCCCCAGGGAGCCTGCTTCTCCCTCTCCCTCTGAAGGTCCCCCTACTTGTGTTCTCTTTCTGTCAAATAAATACATAAAATCTAAAAAAAAAAAAATAGAGTAATAACTCTACATTGGCTATGTAACATTACTTTTTTTCCTTATCAATTTTTATTAGGACATGCAAATTTACATACATAATTTCTTCTATGCTTCATTGTTTTTCAAAGAGTGGATGTGTCATTATTTATTTTACTTTTATTGAAGAATATTTAGAATGTTTCTGGGTTTACTCTCTTATAAATAATGGTGCAGTGAACAACTTTGTTCATTTTGAGTTACAAGTTTGAGCAAATATTTCTGTGGGAGCAGTTGCTAGAAATAGAACTGCTGGGGCAAAGGAGATATTCATTTAATATATTGAGATATAATGTTAGTGATTATTTTAAAATCTACACTTCAAAATTAAAATATACGGCTTAGTATAATACTTCTGACAAAAATCACTTAAATTTTTTTATAAACTTGCTAAATAACCTGTACCTTAATTGCTGCAATTTGAAATTATGTAGAGGATAGTATAGTACATGGTCCAATACCACATTTTGAAAATTTAGTTTATCTTCTGTTTTCTAGGTTGCTTTGCCTAATTGATTACTATGAATGTAAAATTAGAAAATTGCATAAACAAAGGTAAGATTAATCCTGTTTACAATTTTTAAAGTTAATTACCCAGTCATGAATCACACAAAAAGTTTTTATAGTCTTTTGAAACTTTATGCTTTGGAAATCTTAACTAATCCGTAACTATGAATTTTTTTTTATAAAGATTTTGAGGACTCTCTTACTTTTTATGTTAAAATGTATTGTTGCATTTATTTTAAAATATTTATATTTAATAATCACCAAAATATTTGTCACAGAAAAAATAGTATTTCTTTAGTTTGTTGAAGCATTATAATTTGTTCTACTGTTGTCATCTAGCCACTGTACAGTTACTAAGTATATCCACGGAGTGCAGAGGATTAGACTTGCTGCCTACCGAAGTGCAGCATAATTAGTGTGCAGATTTATGGGGGATAAAGACAAACTGTCATAGTGAAAAGTCAGACATACAGAGTAAAATACAGTTGTCACCTCTCATTAAAAAAATAAGGGTAGGGCGCCTGGGTGGCTCAGTGGGTTAAAGCCTCTGCTTTCGGCTCAGGTCATGATCTCAGCGTCCTGGGATCGAGGCCCACATCGGGCTCTCTGCTCAGCAGGGAGCCTGCTTCCTCCTCTCCCTGTCTCTCTGCCTGCCTCTCTGCCTACTTGTGATCTCTCTCTCTGTGTCAAATAAAAAATAAATAAAATCTTAAAAAAAAAATAAGGGTAAAGATAAAGATAATGGTCTTTGACTAACCTAAAATAACTGAGGGATATCTAAGGCCAAATAATCTAAAGTACTTTCAGGTCATTAAAACAGCTGTTTTGTTTCATTGTTTATAGATGGGATAATTCTTTCAACAAATATTTTTTTGAGCTCCTACCTCATGCCATGTTGTTTTAGGTACTTAGGATACCATAATAAACAATGCAGATAAATTCTCCACTTTTGTCAGGGGTACATTCTTGTATTCTCTCACCTAGAATAATGACTTTTCAGAAACACAGCAGGACCAATGGCAGAGCTGTGCCAGTTGCTGATTCCTTATAGCACCTTGGGAACTCTTAAAAAAACAAAAACCAAAAAAACCAACCAACAAACAAAAAACCAGAATGCTGGAGAGAAAGAAGTGAAAAAGGGAGGAAGGGAAGACAAGAGAACAACTGTTGATAGAGATATTCCTTGTTTTATTCTGTTCAGAAAGTAGCATTCTATTAAGTAACTTCAGAGACCTGATTTCCAAATGAAACTGTCTTTTAGATGATAGGCATGGTGTTAGATTCTACAGAGATAAGACAAAGTTTTGGATATGGTTCTTCTCTTCTAAGATTTTACAGTCTAGTAAGGGAAATAAAATGTAAACACATTAATAATTAGGAAAAATAATAGATTAAAAACATTAATACACATAATGTCATTATAGAGTAATTATTAAAAATTGTACAGACAGTAATATAGGAGTTTAGAACAAGAACAAAACAGTTTTGGATGGAGTGACCAGAGAAGCCTTTACAAAGCAGATGAGGGTTGTGCTTGAGCTTGAAAGATAAGTAAAATTTGGGAAAGTAGAAAGGCAAAAAAGGTGGTCATTTTAGACTGTTTGGATGCTATGAGCAAAAGTGCATAGATGTAAAAGTATAGACTTTTTAAACCAATTTGGCTGGAGTTCAAGGGATTTGCTAGTATGTTATAGATAGATGTAGTAATCTATAGAGAGCAGTTTTTCACATATTGGATCAAGTAGGCTGTAAATGAATGAGAAGGCAATTATTTGCCTTGGAAAGAAGGAAGGCACTTTTCCCCTTAATACAGAAAAACTGGGTGATGAGGTTATAGATATGTAGATTAGTCAGTGTTCTCAAGAGAAACAGAACCAATAGGATATACATTTATATAGATAAAAAATTTAATATAAAGGAATTGGTTCTTGTGATTGTGAGGTAGGTCTGCAGGTTAGAGACCCAGGGAAGAGTTCCTTCTTGTGGGTCTTTGTCTCGGTCTTTGTTCTTAAGGCCTTTAATTGCATGAGGCCTACTCACATTATGAAAGGCTCTCCTTTACTTAAAGTCTGTTGATTTAAATGTTAATCATATCTTAAAAATATGTCATAGCAATATCTAGACTGGTGTTTGAACAGCTGGGCACCATACCCTGGCTAACTTGACACTAAAATGGATAGTGATAGTATGTAAGAATAAAGAGGAGGAAAATGAAAAATTTAATGGCTTGAGAGGTTGCAAACTTAAGCTTACACAATCAAGCAAATAATGAAATTGAGTGAAGCAAGCTAGGTGAGGACTGTGGCAAATTGGACAGCTGTATGCCATCTGTCTGAAGGGGACCATTACTACACATTCTAGCCAGTTGATACCTTGTAAGAATGTGAATTCGGTGTGGCTAGATTTGGTGGTTTTTTGAGATTTATAAACAAAAAAAGATTTTTAATATTCACAATTAACTTAGTGATTTTAAAAATATTATATGGTCCACAGAGAACAAACTGATCGTTGCCAGAGAGAAGGGGAGTGGGGGATGGCCAGAATGGGTAAGGAGAGAGGGAGATGAGACTTCCAGTTATGGAATAAATAAGTCATATGAATAATAGGGAAGACTGGGGAATATAGTCAATGACATTGTAATAGTGTATGATGATAGAAGGTAGCTACACTTGTGAGCATAAAGAATATACAGAGAAGTTGAATCGCTATGTTTATACACTTGAAACTAATGTAACATTGTATGTCAACTGTAGTCATAAAAAATTTAAAAAAAGAAAAAACAGGGCGCCTGGGTGGCTCAGTGGGTTAAAGCCGCTGCCTTCGGCTCAGGTCATGATCCCAGGGTCTTGGGATCGAGGCCCACATCAGGCTCTCTGCTCGGCGGGGAGCCTGCTTCCTCCTCTCTCCTCTCTCTCTGCCTGCCTCTCTGCCTACTTGTAATCTCTCTCTCTCTGTGTCAAATGAATAAATAAAATCTTTAAAAAAAAAAAAAAGAAAAAAAAAAGAAAAAACAAAAATATTACATGGTCCAAAATGAATATCAGTTGCAACCTTTGGGGTATGTCTTTAGTAAATTCTAATCTTAAATTTAGGTGTTTGCAAACTTTTCTGTAATGGGCCAGACAGTGAATATTATAGATGTTTTAGGCTGTATATCTCACAACTCTTCAGCCCTGCTCTTGTAGCACAAAGCCAGCCACAGATGATGTGTAAATGAATTGGTGAGGCTATATTCTGTAAAACTCTAATTACAAAAATCCACGGCCTGCATGTAGCCCACAGGCAGCAGCTTGCTGATTGCTGACTTGATATATAATAGAGTTTGGGATTTTTAGTAAGAGAAGATTTAGCATAGCCATCATTTGAAATCTGGCATGTGGGATATAGTATGAGAAGTTGCCTCTGAAGTGCAGACTGGGGTTCTCTGACTAGAAATGGTAAAAGGATTGAGTCCATTTTGGGGAGGAGTGTTGAATTTGGTTGTCAGGAATTTGTAGTAAAAATCCGGGGTTGAGGAATGAGAAGCTTGGCAGAAAGGAATTCCCTTTTTACTTAGCAATTCTGTCATCACTGAGCTGAAGTGAGATAGTTTGGCTTATAAAAACCTTGCTCAAGCCAGATATTTGGCTTGAATGTCTCTCATTAAGGGAGAAGGTGATAGGATGAAAATAGGAGCTACACTATAAATAATCTTACAGATGAAAAAGTTAGAAGTCATTTATATTTTGCAGTGATGAAAAGTCTCCAAAGGAGAGGGTTTTTCTGGGTTCATTGACTTTATAGACTCCAATAGTCTCCTTTCTAAGAGTGAGTACGAACTTGATAGATTGTAGCAACTTCAAGGTGAATTTTGAGATCTATAAATAGGGTATTATTATCACCTGAACGAGCAGTAGTGTAAAAGGAGAGAATAATTGTTAAATATTACATTACTGAAGAAAAGAAGACGAAAGAGTTGAAACAGAAAATGAGGGATTTGCCTACATAGGATACACAGGAAACACAGGAGAAGGAGGTATGTACCTGTAGAGCTAGGGGAGCAAGACCAAGAGAGGAAGACAGATGGGGCAGGGCCTCTTGCAGAGGCAAAAGCCCCTGCTTAACACCTATTTATTAAGGGCATTGCTGTTTGAAGTTTTTCTCATTATGAAACACAAATATTGCTGTTTGTATACCACACTGGGATACATACAGAGCTGGAATCAGAAGCACCTCGTTCAAGAACTCTGACCACCCTAAGGCCTGTCCAGTTGTCCTGAGGCCTCAGGGGGATGAATATCTTGCCATAGCTATAACCCTTTTGCACAGCACACCTATGGTACACTATTTTGGGGGCTCTAATTTTGGGGAGACTTCCAGAGGGATTTGTGAAGGGAGTTTCTGAATACTGTGGACTGGTATTACTTTCTGTCTCCATACATGAGCAAACTCGGAAAGGAAAGGAAGCATCAATCAAGGTAGTAGAAATGTGAATACAAGGGTTAACCAATTGGAAGTCTTAGAAAACTGTAAATGTGCTATAATCTCCAAAAAAGTGGAAAAGTACATTTTAAAATGATAGGCTTTCTGCTATGTAACTTTACTTACTTTTTTCCCCCCCAGTGTTACTACGTCAATATAGAGTACGTGAAATATATTGCTAGTTATTTCTGTTAGTATTTCCCTGTCTTGGTGGATATGATTGAAGAGCCAAGGAAAGTAACATAGGAATAAAACCTATTAGGCTCACATTTTCTTCTGAGATGTCAGAGACATTTGAAAAATTACCACAAGGAAAATGGTTTTGTAGTGAATTAGTAGTTAAGTGAAACTCCCTTGTTTAATTCCATCTTTCTCTTTAGATAGAAATTTTAAAAATGGTCTTGGATAATGGAAGCAGGTGACTTTTGAAGTTCATTTTTGACTTACTAGACATGAGTGCTTTAATATCTCTTATTTACATTTAACACCAGTCCTGTGAGGTAGATGTGATAAGATACTTTCTGTGACAGAAGACAAATTCTGAGAGATTGACCTGTTCAAATAGCATCGGATTAATGGTGTCAAGACTTGAATTGGGACTATTAAATCTGTTGGCCTGGTCCACTCATACTATGTATTTTTTTCACATAGGTTTTTTGGTGACCTAAAAGTACTAGAAAGAAAAAACAGTATGCTTTGTTCCTTTATTCATTCAAGAAGTATTTTTTTCACCCCCTTTATGCCTCATACTCTTCTAGGCAGTGAGATATAGTGGTGAACAAAACAGAGTTCTGGTCCACATGGATCTTATGTTTTAATTAAGATGATAGTGAACTATAGTGTACTGTGAAATGTACTGTAATACTGGGTAGTAGTATGTTCTAATACCATTCTCCCTGAGAATAAGTAGGAAATTTGGCTTAAATTTTAATTCATGTTTAGGTTATCAAACACTTACTGGGTTGATTATTGTTAGCTGTATTTTTTCCTTTGAAGATAGATTTTTCATAAGTACACACTGTGTATCTTTTTACAGGCAATATAAAGAAAATGAAAGTCCGTCAGAAGAAGAAAAAGACTACAGAAGTTTGGATGCCTCACCAACTTATAAAGGCCTTCTAATGGTATGGGGCTACTTGACTAATAATTACTTTTTTTATAAAGTAAAATAATAATCTAGGAAAGTTAACTATTTTTCTATGAAATGTATTGAAGTCATTACAGAATCAACTCAAGGAATCAAAATCCAAGATTGATGCACTTTTAAGTGAAAAGCTGAATCTCCAAAAAGATTTAGAAACCAGGTGAGAGGAACTTAAGTAATTTTTATTTAACTTCTGAAAGGTAAACACATACTAGAATTTGGGGTGTTAATCTTTCCAGCTCCTTTACTGTGAAACTAATCTTAGAAACCTCATACTTTTTACACTCATTTTAGTTAGTTGTATCTCATATGATGGAAGGAACAAGAACACACGTAGGTAGGCAAGAGAAGTGAGAATATAGGAGCCCACACTGAAAAAGATAAAACTGGGTAGGAGCACAGAATAGATTCAGATTTATATCAATAGGTTTCCTATTCCCAAATTTCTTTAGAATGTCTTACTATCTTATCCCTGTGTTATGAAAGGAAAACTAAAAAGTTTAAATGTCATACAACAAGGTATATTTATATATAGCATGCCACCACAAAAGGATGATGTTCTGCGTATTGACAGGGAATAATAAGGAATGAACATTGTTAAGATTTTTTTTCATTTAACAAGTGTTTGTTGAGTACCTCTTACAAGTTACACACTGTCCTAAGCTCGGGTGTAATATAATGACCAAAATAAATAACTTGTTCTCATAAGGATTATATTTAAATGGAGAGGAAACTGATGCCTAAAGTAGAAACTACTTATATAAATTTAAAAAAAACCTACCACATAATGTGTGAATTTTATGTCTATATAAATACGTAGTAAAAATTTTAAACCATGCATGGGAATAATGAGCAGTGAATTTGGGGTAGCAGTTACCTAACAGGGACACAAATGGAGTTTTAACTATATGTGTAATGTTTTAGTTAAAATTTGAAATAAATCTGTCAGTATTTAACTTTGGTGAAGCTGAGTAGTGGGTACACCATTATTTTACTATTCTCTCTTCTTGTCTGTACATTTGAAATATTTCACTATAAAAACAAGTAATTAACAGCAAACAAAATGGGTAAAAAGTTTTGAACAGGAAATACATGGAAGGAGAAATTCAATGGCCAATAAATACCTCACTGGCAGATGAAATATTTTAAGATTTTTAATAAGCATATTTATGACAACATGGTATACCTTATTTATTAAATATCTTTATAGTTTTACTCAATAAACTAAATGTGTTCAATGTGATTTATTTTCTACAGGCCCACACAGCATGAATTAAGACTTTATAAACAACAGGTGAAGAAACTGGAGAAAGCCCTTAAGAAAAACATCAAGTAATTATATTTTACCAAAATTACAGAGTCGTTATGGTTTTGTATCTTATTATTTTTACTACCTGTGATTTACTTCATGCTTTCCTCATAGTGGCCTTTGCTTCAAATTACTAGACTCATGGGGGAAAATGACATAAAAGGATATTTCTAGCTCTATAGTTTATTTATTTATTTTTAAAAGATTTTATTTATTTGACAGAGAGAGACACAGTGAGAGAGGGAACACAAGCAGGGGGAGTGGGAGAGGAAGAAGCAGGCTTCCCACTGAGCAGGGAGCCCGAAGCTGGGGCTCAGTCCTAGGACCCTGGGATCATGACCTGAGCCGAAGGCAGACGCTTAACCACTGAGCCACCCAGGCACCCCTTCTGGTTCTACAGTTAAAAAACAGTTTCTACTGTGTTGGATTTGGCTATATATTTATCTTAAGAACAAAAAAAGACATTTTTAAAAAATTATTTATTTATTTATTTATTTGACACAGAGAGAGAGATCAGATCACAAGTAGGCAGAGAGATAGGCAGAGAGAGAGGAGGAAGCAGGCTCCCTGCCGAGCAAGGAGCCTGATGCGGGCCTCGATCCCAGGAGCCTGAGATCATGATCTGAGCCGAAGGCAGAGGTTTTAACCCACTGAGCCACCCAGGCGCCCCCAAAAAAGACATTTACCTGATGTAATAAGGGCAAAGATTTTAACTAGAAAATTGTCTTTGGAAGCCATACTGGAATTACAAGTGAATCATTGAAATTAGACATGACAAGCCCCCAATTTTTGTTGGTGCTAGTCGTGACCTGAATAATATACAGCCTCATCACATTTTAAAAGTACTAGAATGAAGGCAGTGGGCCATTTACATCCATCACTTGTACTTTTCTTGACTTTGAAAGGCACAGTCTCAGAGGAGTTTGAAAAAGTTGGTCCTAAGTAGTGGTAGTATTTTCTGAAGATTATCTAGGTGTACTCTTTCATTCAAGGGATTGGGACTTGAAGAGGTAGTGTAGGGAGCACTGGGAGGAAATATTTTGAAAACTATATTAGTTAATATGCATTAGATGCATTAAGTCAGTTGTATTAGCATAAATTGTTTCAATTTTCAGTGACAACTACATTTCTTCCTTCCCATGGCAACACATGCCGTAGTGAAAAGCAAATATTCTGGATATTCAAGGATTAACATACTGAGTTAAATTAAGATAGTGTAGAAGGAAAACTAAAAAAGAAAAGAGAAATGGAAGTTTCGGAAAGGCTGCATTCATTAGTTCACTTAATATTTTCCTCTTCCTACTTATTCCTTAATATTTTGGGTACCTTTACTACTTCCTACTATTTGCTTGGCATTTTGGGTACTGGAATTGCAGTGATAAGCCGAATAGAAATGGTTCCTGCCCTCACGGAGATTACATGAGGGGAGAAGGACAATGAAAAAAAATAAGACCATTTTGATGTAGTATAAGTACTAAATGTAAAATAGTATGAGAGTTGCTGTTGTGTGAGTTTGGACAAGAGGTGGTGGTGACATGGTCACAGGGGGCAATAATGGCAGAAGTGAGAAGTCTTTGGAATATCGTCAGTAGAGCTGATAGGATTTGGTGATGGATTAGAGATAGGCAGCTCAGGGGAAAAAAATCAAGATTCAAGTTTTAGGCCTGAATTACTACATAGTTCTTGGTGTCTAAGTGAGATAGGAAAACTGGCTGAGAAGCAATTGAGAAAAGGAGGATGTAGGGAGGTGAAAAGAGGAAGTGTAGATAGATGTTATATGGGACTATATGAAGGTCTTCATAAGGAAATGGAGGCCTGAGAAACGGTTAAGCCTGAACCTTCTTATACTACTTGTGTTGAAGAGTGGAAAGTTATAGAAAAACATGATAGGACAAAAGGGTATGAGCTGAGTATACTGGGGGAAACTCAGATTCTTTCTTGGAGTCCATCTGTCCTCAGAGATAAAGATGCTCCTTTCCTTTGGGTATTGGAGAGCACCTATTACATGAGGGTCTTATGATCTGCTTCAGGAGAGGAGGAGGAGGTCAGAGAGCCTCTCCTGCACCTGCCATGTCTCAGAGTCCTTTGGCTTAAAACATTTCCTATGTCAAATGGCATTGTGGAGTGGCATGTCCTGATCCTCTTCAAAGGAATATTACTCACTTCAAGGCAAATATATTAGTGAGGACACACACACATATATGTGTGTGTACTTATGTATACATAGAGATAGGTAGTCAGTCTTCATTATTCACAGATTTCATATTTGTGAATCTGCCTACCTGCTAAAATTTATTTTTAACCCTCAAATCAGTAGTTGTGGCACTTTCATGATCATGAGAGGACATGCCTAACATACACATTACCAGCTGTTGAACAAGGTGATGCTCTGTCCTCTTGTTTCAGCTCTTTTAATTCTAAACAAGCATCCTTTTTGTTGTCATAGTGCCACTTTTTTGTTTGTTTCTTTGCATTTTTGCACTTTTTTTTGGTGATTTTTCCAAGATGGCCACTAAGCATAGTGTTGAAGTGCTGTCTAGTGCCCTCTCCTGGGTGGGAAGAAGACTGTGTGATGTGGCTTACAGAGAAAATACATGTGCTAGATAAACATCATTTAGGCACGAGTTATAGTGCTGTTAGTTTTGAGTTCAGTGTTAATGAATCAACAGTATTAAGGTGTTTTTAAACATAGACACACATAAAACAAGCTTATATATTGATCTGTTGAGGGAAGTGTCCCCAGATGCATGCAGGAAACTGACTCTGTATTAACCCTAGGAGCAATGTCTCAGTCTTTGCTAATTCAGTGTTTATGGTGACTTTATAGAACATAATTACCACAAATAACAAGAACTGACTATATATGTCTTTGTTGTTCATTTTGGATTATTGTCTTTAGATTGCCTTTTCACGATCAACCTTTAAAATTATGATTCAGAATTAATCCTTGCTGTATTTTTCTGTTGAATTTTGAAGAAATTAATTATGCTTTAGAAATTTAAATTTGGAATTTAAAAAATTAGTAATTTTTTTTTTTAGGTTTGGAATTTTTGTCGAATCTAGATGTGAAACAGGGAATTAGGAATGTTAGATAAATTGCCTACATCACACAGATGGTATGTGGAAGAACTTGGAAAGAAATTAGATCTGTACCCAGTCATTCTGACTCCAAAGCTCAAACTCTTAGTCATCATACTAATTAGAACCAACAAAACACCTGATGAAGAACATTTTTTTAAGATAAAACTTTTCAAATTTTTATTTTTTGCAATGGCAGAGGCAGAATATTTTTTAAAGAACTACTATGTTCTTTTTAAAGAACATAAATGTTAGAGAACTAAAGAACTAAATGTTGGACAAATAATTAAAAATAAAATACCCTGTCAGCCCAGTGAATCCTTTCCATATATTAGAAAAAAAAGTTTTATTACTGAATAAACATCCAACCAGACTGATGTACATTATAGGCTGTCTGCTAAAGAGACTACAAAGCCAGAAAGAAATTGCATTCTTTTATATAGCCAGGCATGTACAATCCATTACATATATTGTACACGAATTGTCTTTATCCTAAGGAAAAATAAAGCTTCCCATATTTTTTATGATAAGCAGCAAGGTACAACCTAGAGCCAGGAGCCTAGGCTATACTACTGGAGAGACAGGGAGATATCTACATTTCAAAAATGTGGTTCAAAGCCTGCCATGAAAGAAAGACATTCCTAGGATGGAAACTTGGCAAGAGGCTTATTTAAATCTTAAGAATATTTACATACTTCTTAAAGACATAAAGGATTTACAACTGCAAGTTTTCCAAAGGAAATGCTACAAGAAAAGGAGGGAAAAGGCTCTCTCTCTCTCCCATTTAGAACCTGAGAGAATTCTTTTTTTTTTTTCTTTGTTGCCTTTCAACTAACCACCTTCAATATCAAATGAGTCTATTTGACATAGGATAAAATGGACTTTTCTTGTTTGAGTTAATACACAGGTTGATTAAAAAATTTGGTTGTTAACAGGTGATCATATAGGTCTGTCAGTACAAGATAAAGGTACTACACTAATCCCATTTAATTTCAGTGATATTTATATTTGGTAGGTGAAAACAAAATCATAATCCTGTCACTCTGTTGTTGAGTTGATGTATGATGGGGTGGTTAGGACAGTGAACCAAACTGAAATGAACAATCAAGGCTTTATTCACTTACTACTGCAGTATAAGCAGCCAAAAAGTATTCCATTTCTTAGTGTTCCATTTTTCTCTACATAATGGCACCAGGGAAGTGTCAGTTAATGACATGCGGCACTGATGGGAGGAAACATCTCACTGCCTAGGAGCCCTGCACAAAAGACTTCTGCTGTTTCATGGGCCTAGTGGGGGCCTGGGAGTGGAAAATACTGAGTCAGAGTGGAGTAAAGGAGGTTAGTTAAGACTGCCCCCACCCCATAAAGAGAAGTGACAAGTACTCCAGTCAGGGTCATCCCAACAAAGAGGCCTCAGGTTGGAGGCACCTGGACTGGTAATGCTGGCCTGAGAGTTGCAAGGAAAGGGAGGGGTGAGGGGGGCTGAGTTCTTGACAGCAGCTCCTTCCAGAGATTGCAGTGCATAGACTGTGTTCCAAGTCTGATGGAGGAAGGCAGCTTTTCCCCCTGAGGCTTTCTAGGCAAAGCCTTTGTAATCATCTGCTTTGGGCCTGAAAGGTAACATGTAGGATTTTGGCCTGGAGCTGGACTTCTCTCCAGAGAAACAGTTGCCTTCAGAGTTGTGGCATTGGAGTTCATAGATTGAAGGGAACCACCCTTCTTTTCATCCTAATCATATAAAAAGTCCTAGGAATGTGGAGGAAAGGATTCAGGGAATGTATAACTCGGAAAAGCTCACATTGGTGTACATATATGTGTTTTGTATCTTTGTGGCAAAATAAGTGGTTTTTTTTTAAAGATTATTTATTTGGCAGACAGAGCAAGAGAGCGCAAACATGGGGAGTGCAGCAGAGGGAGAGGGAGAAGCAGGCTTCCCACTGAGCAGGGAGCCTGATGTGGGGCGATGTGGGGCGCCACTCCAGGACCCTGGGATTATGACCTGAGCTGAAGACAGATACTTAACCAACTGAGCCACCCAGGTGCCCCAATATGCAGGATTTTTAAAAATAAAATTGACATTCCACCTTTCAACTTGTTCCTCATCTCCAGAATAGAGTCATCATGAATTGTGGAAAGACTTCATCAGACACAGTTAAAAGCTATAAAATATCTGCTCATAGAAACATATCTTATGGAGTTGTCTATAGAAAACAGGAGACAGCACAGAGTTGTTTTTTGTTTTTTGTTTTTTAATATTTTATTTATTTATTTGACAGAGGGAGAGAGATCACAAGTAGGCAGAAAGGCAGGCAGAGGGAGAGGGGGAAGCAGTCTTCCCGCTGAGCAGAAAGCCCGATTCGGGGCTCGATCCCAGGACCCTGAGATCATGACCTGAGCCGAAGGCAGAGGCTTAACCCACTGAGCCACCCAGGCACACCAACACAGCATATTTTAAGCTGAAAGTGCAATTTGCTGGGTCTCCCAGACTCCACAGAGAAACACAGCTGTCGTTCCTGGCTACATGGAATAAATATCCATTAAGTATGTAAAGAATCCTTTAGCTACTCTTAGGGGATTTTTATGGCCTTTAGGCTCTGCTCACTGCTCTGGAGACAACAGAACAACCCTAGCATATTTCTGAGTATAGCCTATACTGTTAAAACACATTTCTAAAACATCAACGAAATCATATGCAATTGAGAAATAAGGTAACGATTAGTAATGTAAAATAGACATTACATTGTTCATATGATTTTTCCTAGGAATTAGGAATAGCAGTAGTATTATAGCTTTCAGCAAGGGGAAAACCTTTGTTAGTACATAGGCAACTGCCCTTTCAGTTCTATTTTAAGAAAGTTTAAAATGAGAGACTGCACCCAGGGGTCCCTCCTTTACCCTCAGCATTAGACAGACTCTAGGCTTGAGGCAAGTTGCCCTTTTTCCCTTGCCTGTTTTAATGTCAGCTTCTTCAGCCTGGAGTTGGATCCATTTCCTTCTTCATAGTCTTGGCATTCTCAAGCCAACATTTCTGCTCTGTGGTCTGTGCATTTTTAATATCCCCTGAGGCAACCTATAAACATACTAGAGCTGTCTAACTTACCTCCTGAGGGACTGCCTGGTGGTGGTTCTCTGGTTACAAGCTGCATCAATTTTTTTTTTAAAGACACATTTATTCAGTGTCATGATCAGACTATTACATTTAGCAATCAACAGCATGGGTGCAAAAAAAAAAATCTACATTAAAACCCTTTGTTGGAATGCTTTACACTTTCCGAAACTAAAATAACCTGTTATACAATTAGTCACAAATACAGTCCTCGAGTTTTTTGCCCATACACATGAGTATTGTCTAAAACATGTCTTCTTTGTAGCAGCTAGGCCCTGCCACCACTGTGCTTGGCTGAGTTCACAAATCTGTTGTAACCTGTAGCTTCCCTGTCACTTCTCTGGCTCTCCTCTCCTGCTAAGCTTTGTTTCCTGGCAGTAATTAAAACCTTCTGCCACTGCCATAGCTACTGCTGCTGCTGGAACCGCCACAGCCACCTTGGTTTCGTGGTTTGGCAAAGTATTGGCCTCCACCACCACAGGGGCCAGAGCTTCTGCCTCCAAAATTTCCTCCCTTCATGGGTCCAAAATTTGAAGATTGATTGTTGTAATTGCCAAAATCATTATAGCTTCCGCCACCTCCAAACCTCCAAAGTTGCTTCCATCATTACCAAATCCATTATAGCCATCCCCACTGCCACCATATCCACCACCACCTCGACTACCACCGAAGCCACCTCGACCACTGAAGTTCCCTCCACGACCAAAGTTGTCATTCCTACCAAAACCACCTCCACGACCACCACCAAAGTTTCCAGAACCACTTTGACCTCTTTGGCTGGACGAAGTACTAGCCATCTCTTGCTTAGATAGGGCTTTCCTTACTTCACAGTTGTGGCCATTCACAGTATGGTATTTTTGAATGTAGGGCTTTCCTTACTTCACAGTTGTGGCCATTCACAGTATGGTATTTTTGAATGACAATCTTGTCTATAGAGTCATGGTCATCAAATGTTACAAAAGCAAAACCCCTCTTTTTGCCACTGCCTCGGTCGGTCATGATCTGAATCACTTTGTTTTTCCCCTACTGTTCAAAATAATCTCTTAGATGATGTTCTTCAGTGTCTTCTTTAATGCCACCAACAAAAATCTTTTTCACAGTTAAGTGGGCACCAGGTCTTTGAGAATCTTCTCTTGAGACAGCCCTCTTTGGTTCCACAACTCTTCCATCCACCTTGTGTGGCCTTGCGTTCATGGCTGCGTGTTTGGATCTCTCATTACCACACAGTCCGTAAGAGTTCCCCATTGCTCAAAATGGCTCCTCAGACTCTCATCAGTTGTTTCAAAGTTCAGACCTCCGATGAAGAGCTTCCGCAGCTGTTCAGGCTCTTTGGGAGACTCGGACTTAGACATGACGGCAGTGGGAGGGGAGACTTTAACGATTCTTACTCGGCGGCGTCCGCGGGCAGAAAGGAGCTGCATCAATTTTATGTAGTCTGTTTTCTAACACTACTTTTCTCCTGAGCTCTGTTATTTTTACCTGTGTGGTTTTGCAGAATACAAAGTTTTCAGGAATGTTATGATTTTGGCTGATATTTATTGTGAGACCAGGCAAACCAAAGTTCAATATCCCATGAGTCCCTAGCTTTCACTAATCCTCATCTTCTGTAAACTTAGATTAAAATGAGATTAAATGTATACATGTTGTCAACCAAGAAGGAACTGATTGAAAATTTAAATAAACAGATATTAATCTGGGCAATTAGAATTACAATCTGGGAGACAGATTCAGGTAGAAACCTGAATTGTATTCTGAGGGAGACAAAGAGGAGGCAGAATTATAAGGGTGAGAGGTAATGAGTGCCATTCTCATTTAGGTCCTGTCTGCAGAACGGATTGAA
This sequence comes from Ailurus styani, assembly GCA_002007465.1. Lineage (NCBI taxonomy): Eukaryota > Metazoa > Chordata > Mammalia > Carnivora > Ailuridae > Ailurus > Ailurus styani. The sequence continues at coordinate 5,685 of LNAC01000951.1, read as the reverse complement.
ACTAAGTTAACCGGGATGGGTTGAGTTAATTTAATATGCATATGAGGTATTGAAACTTGCCAGAGTACAAATCTCATTGGTTCCTTTTGGAGTATAGAATGTGAACAATTTAGGTGTTGTGGTGAGGAGGAAGTTAGATCCAGACTGAGGGCCACAGCTGGCTGAAAATTTTTTAAAATTTAGTTTCTTCCTATGAGGATGTACATAAAATCCTCCTCCTGAATGGCCTCCTGACCCTATTTTTAGAGACTCTTAGCTAGGTTTTCTCGCTCCATTTTGTAATCTTCTTTTACAGTGTAAACTGCTTAAAAGAGTTCTTCATAGAGAATGTTCTCAATAAATACAATTATCTTCATCACCAGGTTCCTAATATAAGTTGATCATTGTCATTATTAAATGAGGGTATGTCTTTATTCATCTAGTTAATTGAATCACATATTATTTCCCAGAGTGGCTGTAAGTAGTACATGCAATTTTATATTTAGGTTACTATACTGATAGCTAAATGTTATATATCCATAGTGTAATAGTTATTAATCATATTTCAAACAGTTCAATGATCAGTTAAACATTTTCACCTGAGTGAAAGGTTAACATTAAAATTCAGATATATCAGTTTACTTGTGTTCCCATTAGAGAGCATATTGGCTTTTCTGTGTCCTGTTTGTATTCTAGATAATATGCTCCTGGCACTGCCTTCAGCAAAACTGTAAAATATATAAATTTGGTGAAGAGATGGGAAGTGAGGTGGAAAAATGGATTGTGAGGGGCACCTGGGTGGCTCAGTTGATTAAGCAATTGCCTTTAGCTAAGTTCGTGATCCCAGGGTGCTGGGATCAAGCCCCACATTGGGCTCCCACTGTGTGGGGAGCCTGCTTCTGCCTCTCTCTCTGCAGCTCCCCTTGCTTGTGCTCCCACTTGCATGCTCTCTGTCAAATAAATAAATAAAATCTTTAAAAAAAAGAAAAAGGAAAATGGATTGTGAGGTCTTTATAGCTACTGGATGAAGGAGATTGACTTTTTACCTAAAACTAATTCCACTTACTAATATTAATTTATTTTTGATATACACTCATCAGAGAGCAGAGGAAAGCAACAGAGCAATAGAGAGAAGATCAAGGGTAATACATATGACTGATGTAGATAATTGTAGGGTAATAGTAAGAGATGAAGTAAGAAAGGAGTTAGAAGGAATATTAGGTAACAGCTACTGGCATTGAACTGTTCAAATGCTGACCTAAGGAGATTAGATTTAGTTTACAGAGCAGTGGGAAGCTATTGATTGTTGTTGTTGTTTTTAAGATTTATTTATTTAAGAGACAGAAGATGGGGGTGAAGGGGTGGGGGCAGAGGAGAGGGAGGGAAGCAGACTTCCCGCTGTGCACAGAGCCCATGCGGGGCTCTATCTCAAGACCCTGAGATCAAGACCTGAGCCGAAATCAAGAGTCCGATGCTTAACCAACTGAGCCACTCAGGTGCCCCACCACTGATTTGTTTTTCATCAGGCAAATGACATGATGGCTTATTGCCTTTTTTTTTTTCTTTTTTTTTTTTTTAAAGAAGGCTCTACAACGAGTGTGGAGCCCAACTCAGGGCTTGAACTCACAGCCTTGAGATCAAGACCTGAGCTGAGATCAAGAGTCTGACACTTACCTGACTGAGCCACCCAAGTGCCCTGGAATATTGCTATTCTGTTTTAGAAATAGCAGGTCAAGCTTATTATTGTGTCGTGGAATGGATTTAATGGATCTGGGTTTGCAGGAAACTGATAGGCATACTCAAATTTAATGTGGTTAATTTGAAATGGGTTTTAATAAAAGACTACTTTTTCCCAAAGGCAGGGTGGGTGGGAGGAGAATGTTTAGTACAGCTTGACTTATGAGATATTTGGTGAAGAGAAAGGGTTTGCTACTAGGTGGATACACTCATACATAGGTTTCTAGGCAAAGAAACTTCCTTAGTTTTCCGGTACCCACCTGGAAAAGTGGTCTCTTGGGTTTCCATGCTCTCTTGACTAGCCCAGGCATCACTGTTGTTTGATCTTTGGTACAAATGGAGTATGAACAAGGAAGGACCATACTGTCTAGTTCTTGCTGCTACAGTGCCCAAACAAATGGCCCTGACCATTGCTCCTTGCTCCCTTGACCTATAGCCTTTAATCTCAGTACCTTGGAAGTTGCTTTCATCACTTGCTGTAGTTATTTCCTATTCTACTTTTTGCAAGTGTTTGGCAGTGGTTAGAACTTTCTTCTTCAGTCTGATCGGTTTTGTTTTCAGTGATTTCTTCTAATTTGTAGTCTGTTGAGGGGATATTCTTGTTTTCCAGTGACAATATGACTTACAAAATTAAATTTAAAAAATTTATGTGTGTGTGTATGTACACATAAATATATATGTAAAATGACATAAAACTTTTGGAGGGTTAGGGGTGCCTGGTGGCTTAGTCAGTTGAGCGTCCGACTCTTTTTTTTTTTAATATTTTTAATTTATTTATGTGAGAGAGAGAATGAGAGGGGAGAAGGTCAGAGGGAGAAGACGACTCCCTGCTGAGCAGGGAGCCCGATGTGGAACTCGATCCTGGGACTCCAGGATCATGATCTGAGCTGAAGGCAGTTGCTTAACCAACTGAGCCACCCAGGCACCCCAGAGTGTCTGACTCTTGATTTTGGCTTGGGTCATAATCTTGGGATCATGGGATCAAGTTCTGTGTTGGCTCTGCCTTCATTGGGGAAGTCTGCTTGAGATTCTCTCCACTTCTCCTGCCCATTCCCTCACCCCAAACCCTGCTCATGTGCACTCTCTCTCTCAAATCTTTAAAAAAATTAATTTAAAGATCTTGGAGGGTGGCTGAATCATTGACTCATTTGTTGTCTTAATCCAGTGTCTAGGAAAGTATTTTATATTATCTTGATTTTTTTTCCCCTTTAGATTACAGGATCTTATCAGTCAAAAAAAGGCAGAGGAGCCAGAGAAACCAGGTGAACCCAGCAAAGATAACCAGCAGCAAGCCCTAATTGACCAGAGATACTTTGAGGTATTGAACAGCTGGCAGAGACTGGTTATTTGTAGTGAAATTTGGTTTCATTTTTCCTTTTTTTAACTTTTTATGTAAATTCCATTTAGTTAAAATACAGTGTAATGCTAGTGTTAGGTGTACACTATAGTGATTCAACACTTCCATGCAATCAGTACCCAGTGCTCATCACAAGAAGTGCACTCCTTAGTCCCCATCACCTATTTCACCCATCCCCCCACTCACCTCCCTTCTGGTAACCATCAATTTGTTCTCTGTAGTTTTTTTTCCCCTTTTTTGTTTTCTTTTTCTTTAATTAAAAAAAAATTTTTTTTTACATTTTTAAGTAATCTCTACTTACTACCCTGAGATCAAGGGTCACATGCTCCACTACTGACTGAGCCACCCAGGTGTCCCTGTTTTGTTTCTTAAATTTCACAGGAGTGAAATCATGTGGTATTTGTCTTTCTCTGACTGACTTATTTCACTTAGCATAATAATTTCTAGCTCCATTTGTGTCATTGCAAATGTGTATATATGTAGGTGTATATACATATATATGTATGTGTATATATATATACACATACATATATATATTACATATATACATACATATATATGTATATACATGTATACACATATCTATATGTATATATACACACATACCACATCTTTATACATTCATTAATTGATGGACACATAGGCTGTTTCCATAATTTGGCTATTGTAAATAATGCTGCTATAAACATCAAGGTGCATGTATCCCTTTAAATTAGTATTTTTGTATTCTTTGGGTAAATACCTGGTAGCGCAATCGTTGGATCATAGGGTAGTTCTATTTTTAACTTCTTGGGCAATCTCCGTACTGTTTTCCAGAGTGGTTGTACCAGTTTGCATTCCCACCAACAGTGCATGAGAGTTTCTTTTTCTCCACATCCTTGCCTACACCTTTTGTTTCTTGTGTTGTTGATTTTAGCCTTTCTGACAGGTGTGAGGTGATATCTCCTTGTAGTTTTGATTTGCATTTCCCTGATGGTAAGTGATGTTGAGCATCTTTTCATGTATGTTAGCCATCTGTATGTCTTCTTTGGAAAAATGTCTCTTCATGTCTTCTGCCCGCCTCCCATTTTTTTAAAGAAAATGCCACATGCAGGGCCTCATTTGAATGTGGTCTAGAGTCTTGAAAGCTTGACTACCTTATATTCTCCTACAATGGACTTTGAGAGCTTGTTTGGAGGTTCTATTAGGGGAACAGAGATACTGGTATACCCTTGACTGAAGAATAGTCCTCCTCTGTTGGGGCAGGTTGTCCTCCTTAACCAAACCTGCAGCTTCAGGAGGGATGCACATGGAGTGGTGAGGGAGGACAGGGACGCTTGCCTAGCTAGCCAGATCAGCTGAATCAACACTGGCGATCAGTGGGGTGACAGATGTCTAAGCCAGATTGCTCCCACATCCTGCCCATTTTTTAATTAGGTTGTTTTTTGGGTGTTGAGTTGTATAAGGTCTTTATATTTATATTTGGATATGTCCCTTTATCAGATATGTCATTTGCAAATATCTTCTCCCATTCTCTATGTTGCCTTTTAGTTTTGTTGATTGTTTCCTTCACTGTGCAGAAGCTTTTTATTTTGATATATCCCAACAGTTTATTTTTCCTTTTGTTTCCCTTGCCTCAGGAGACGTAACTAGGAAGAAGTTGCTACAGCTAGTGTCAAAGAATTATTGCCTGTATTCTCGTCTAGGATTTTTATGGTTTCACGTCTCACATTAGGTCTTTAATCCATTTTGAATTTATTTTTGTGTATGGTGTAAAAAAGTGGTCTAGTTTCATTCTTTGGCATGTTGCTGTCCAGTTTTCCCTGAACCATTTGTTAAAGACACCTTTTTCCTATTGAATGTTCTTTTCTTCTTCATCAAAGATTAATTGACCATGTAAGTATGGGTTCATTTCCGAGTTTTCTATTCTGTTTTATTGATCTAGATGTCTATTTTTGTGCCAGTACCATTCTGTTTTGATTACTGTAGCTTTGTAATATAACTTGAAGTCCAGAATCGTGATGCCTCCAGTTTTGTGTTTCTTTTTCAAGGTTGCTTTGGCTATTCAGAGTCTTTTGTGATTCCATACAAATTTTAGGATTATTTGTTATAATGCTATGAAAAATGCTGTTGGTATTTTGATAGGGATTGCATTAAATGTATAGATTGCTTTGGGTAGTATAGACATTTTAACAGTATTTGTTCTTCCAATCCATGAGAATGGAATGTCTTTCTTTTCTTTGTGTCATCTTCAGTTTCTTTCATCAGTTATAGTTTTCAGAGTACAGCTCTAAAAACCCTTTGGGTAGGTTTATTCCTAGGTATCTTAATTGTTTTTGGTGCAATTGTAAATGGGATTTTTTCCTTCCTTCCTTCCCTCCCTCCTTTTTTTTTTTTTCTTAAAGATTTTATTTGTTTGAGGAAGAGCATGAGGAGGGAGGAAGGGCAGAGGGAGAAGCAGACTCTCCACTGATCAGGGAGCCCTATGTGGGGCTCAATCCCAGGACCCTGAGATCATGACCTGAGCTAAAGGCAGCCACTTAACCAACTGAGCTACCCGAGGTGTCCCTGCAAATGGGATTGTTTTCTTTTTTTTTTTTTTTTTTTTTTTTTTTTTTTTTTTTTTTTTTTTT
>LNAC01000950.1:458423-491960 GCA_002007465.1 Ailurus styani | reverse complement strand
TCTCTCTCTCTCTCTCTCTCTCTCTGTCAAATAAATAAATAAAATCTTTAAAAAAAAATAAAAAAATAAAAAATAAAAAAAAAAGTTGAAAATAGAGCTACCCTACGACCCAGCAATTGCTCTACTGGGTATTTACCCTAAAGATACAAAGGTAGTGATCTGAAGGGGCACGTGCACCTGAATGTTTATAGCAGCAATGTTCATAATAGCCAAACTATGGAAAGAGCCTAGGTGTCCATCAACAGATGAATGGATAAAGAAGAAAAGAAGATGTGGTGTGTACACACACACACACACACACACACACACACACACACACACACACACACAATGGAATACTATGCAGCCATCAAAAAAGAAATCTTGCCATTTGCAATGACATGAATGGAACTAGATGGTATTATTTATGCCAAGTGAAATATGTCAGAGAAAGACAATTATCATATGATCTCACTGATATGAGGAATTTGAGAACAAGATAGGGGATCATAGGGGAAGGGAGGGAAAAATGAAACCAAAGAGAGACAAACCATAAGATTTGTCTTAATCTCAGCAAACAAACTCAGGAAACAAACTGAGGGCTGCTGGAGTGGAGGGGGGTGGGAGGGATAGGGTGGCTAGAGGATGGACATTGGGGAGGGCATGTGCTATGGTGAGTGCTGTGAATTGTGTAAGACTGATGAATCACAAACCTGTACCCCTGAAACAAATAATACGTTACATGTTAATAAAAAATAATAATTTAAAAAAATCTAAGTGGCTAGGATTACAAGGATTTGTAAAACAAATCATGGGTAACTGACACTCTAACAATATTTCCTACTATTACCCTTGACATGCACTAAATAACCAAGAAACGTTAGCTGTTTGTCTGGGTTGTCTGTTGCTGTATAACCAACTATCCCATGACGGTTACACCCTCCCATTCGGCTTGCTCACAATTCTGGGAGACAGGAATCCAGGAAGGGCACAGCCAATGGCTTCTCTGCTGCTCATGGCATCAGCTGGGGCCATTCACTCAGCCACATTCAGCTAGTGGCTGAACTGAACTGGAATTTTCAAGAAAGCTTCATTCCTTTTTATGGTACCTCCATTCTTTTTTCCATGTGGCCTCTCACTTTTCACATGAAGAGCTTGGGCTTCCTTCCAGCATGGTTTTCTCAAGGGTATCAAACTTCTTACAGCCTGATTTAAAAGGAAGCCTTTCAAAGAGGAAGTCAGCAGATGCCAAGTCTCTGAAGGCATAGCCTCAGAGGTTAGACTGTATCACTTCCATTGCATTCCGTAGGTCAAACGGAGGCCCAAGGCTAAAACAGATGCAAAGGGATGGGGAGAGGCTCCGGCTCCTGAAGGGAGAGAGGCCGAGAACCAGCAGCCAGCTTTAATCCACTGCACTGCTGTTTGGCAATCTTGTCCACTTCTGTGGCCTCACTGTGTGGGGATCTTCCACAACTTTGTCTGTGGTCCTGAGACTTCTCCTGAGTCTGCAATCACAGACCTTTCCCAAACCCATACCTGGGCACATCCTCATCTCTCGATTCAAGTCTTCAAGGCTCTCACTGCCTTTACAAGGGAATTCAGATTCCGCAGCTTAGCATTCAGGGCCCATCACAAACTGCTGCACTCTGCAGCCCAACCTCTGACCATTACATGCACGCACACGAACACAGGTACTCCCCCTGCAGACACTCTCACACAAGTGAGCGCGCGCGCACACACACACAAACACCTGTATTTCGGGACCGCCCAGCAAGTCCACCAGAACACCCTGCACACCAAACAAAGCCACGGTTTTTACCTAACCGCTGTCGGAGGGAGCAGCTCCACTCAGGTCAAGCCTAGGAGGCTAGCAGGAGGAGGAGGCCAGAGGCAGATACCTCCTGGGTTTTGATGTCTGAGCTCACGTGGTTTAAGGCAGGTCTTTTAATACAGTCTAGGATTGGTGGCCACCGCAAGTCAGGAGCCATAGAACGAGTCTTTATTAGTAAACCGTTGTTCGGTAAGTGGACTTTTGAGTCCAGGGGAGCAGCCAGTGCTTCTGAAAACAGGGCTATGTGCCCAAATGTGCAATCTCTTGTTTAAATGAATCTGTTTTCAGGAATTTCCAAAGCAAACGGTGCAATATTTCATGGTTTACAGCTTTATCTTCCTGGGCAAGAACTTTCCGAAGTAAATGGTAACCATGGTGACACGGGTGGTTTCAGTCTTCCGTGCTCTTACGACATCCAAGACAACATTCTTGGACACACACAGTCACCCGTACCCCCTCGGCCATACTCTGAGTAGCCTTGCTCTTCCCCAAATGCTACATTTTCACATCCTCACCCTCCTTCCTGATAAAGTTTATTTTCTCCCATTACAAATGAAATGCATGCTCATCACTGTGAAGTTTAAAAATAAGAAAAGTTAGGGTACCTGGGTGGCTCAGTGGGTTAAAGCCTCTGCCTTCGGCTCAGGTCACGATCTCACGGTCCTGGGATCGAGGCCCACATCGGGCTCTCTGCTCTCTGCTTTCTCCTCTCTCTCTGCCTGCCTCTCTGCCTACTTGTGATCTCTCTCTCTCTGTCAAATAAATAAATAAAAAATCTTAAAAAAAAAAGAAAGAAAGGTTAATGCCCTGTCGATCTTGCTTCTCAGCCTTCTCAGTGAAAGCCTGTTTCATAGGATATTACATAGACTTTCCCTGCTGCCCCCAAATTTTACCTATACAGATGGTCCCTGACTTAGGATGGCTTGACTTATGATTTTTCGACTTTACAATGTTGCAAAAGCAATTTGCATCCAGTAAAAACTATACCTTGAATGCTGAATTTAATCTCTTCCTGGACCAGCAACAATACCAGTACAATACTTCCTTGTGATGCTGGCTATCAGCAGAGAGCCCCAGCTTCTGGTCAGCCACACAATCACGAGGGTAAACAACTGACATGCTTACCACTACTCTGTCCCTATATAACCATTCTGTTTTGCACTGTTAGTGCAGTATTCGATAAATTACATGAAATAGTCAATACTTTATTATAGAACAGGCTTTGTTTAGATGATTCTGCCCAGCTGTAGGCTAATGTAAGTGTCCTGAGCACATTTAAGATAGGCAAGGCTAAGCTGCGATGTGTGGTAGGTTAGATGTATTCAATGCATTTTTCAACTTCTGATATTTTCAATTTAGGATGGGTATATTGCAACATAACCCCATCATAAACTGTCGAAGATCCGGAATCCCAGAGCAAAGGATTCTGAGATTAACCACACAGCTTACCAAAGAGAAGTAAATACTCACCTCCAACCCACCAAAAGAAGCAGGAAAATGAAGCTTTTATATATGTATAAATATATTTTTTTAGTTGTATTTATTTGCTAGAGAGAGAGCATGTGAGAGGACAAGTAGGGGGAGTGGCAAGCAAAGGGAGAAGCAGCCTCCCTGCTGAGCAAGGAGCCCAACATGGGATTCGATCCCAGGACTCTGGGATCATGACCTGAGCTGACAGCAAACACTTTACCGACTGAGCCACCAGGCATTCCGGAAAACTGATGTTTTTAGTGGAGAGATCTATAAAGGGAGATAAGTCGTCAGCCTGGTGGGAAATATTATGACATTTCCCTTCTTCAAGCCAGCGAATCGTCACAGAGACAGAAGGTGTCTTCAAGGGAGACTGTCTTCCTTCCTCCAGGTACAACTGAGCTGAGAAAGTCACAGACCACCTAATGCACACGAACAGAGAGCTGAACAACTGTCAGATACCTAACCAACATGCACTTCTTCCTTAGTAACAGATGGCCGGTTTTATTCAGTGCACAATGCATCCAGAAAAAGATCACATTCCCTGGCCTCCTCTGCAACTAGATATGCCCCCAGCCAATGTGGTGGAAGTAGGGTTTCTGCGCAGGCTCTTTAAAGGGAAATAACCAAAAGGATTCCTCCTTCCTCCTTCCTCCTTCAGGATGCTTGGAATGCAGCCAGAAGTCTGGTGTTCTGGCAGCCATTTTAGACCATGAAGCAAAGGGCATGAAAATGGCAGAATATCTATAGAAGAAGCCCAGATCCCTGATGATGGGACCACCATGTAAATCCTGGACTGTTTACCTCAATGCACATGAAAGAAACTGAACTCTTACATGTTTAGACCACCTTACAGTGTTTGTCTCACTTGGTTATTTTGCGATTTGTAGGAAAGTTGCAAACATAATACAGTGAGTTTCCATATTCTTCCACCCAGTTTCTCTCAACATTAATACCTTATGTTACTGGGCTTCATTTGTCAAGGTTAAGAAACCAACACTGATACATTACTGCAAACTTGGATTTCATCAGCTTTTCCACGAATGTTCTTTTTTCATTCCAGTATTCCATCAGGATGCCACAGCACTTAGTCACCCTGACCAGTGATTGTCTCACTCTTCCCTTGGCTTTTCATGACCTTGACCTTTTGAAGAATACTGGTCAGCTATTTTTAAGAATGTTCCTCCATTTGACTTTGCCTGATGTTTTCTCATGACAGACCGGGTATAAGAGTTTGGGGGAAGACTACCACAAAGTGAAAGTGCCCTTCTCACTGCATCGCGTGGGGGTGACATGAGATCAGCACAAATTCTCACTGGTGATGTGAACTTGGATCACTTGGCTAAGGTGGCATCCACCAGGTGTCTTCACCATAAAGTTGTTCTTCTTCTGTACTCATGCATTTGAAAGTGAGACACCAAGTCCATCCCACACTCAAGGGGAGAGAAACTAAGTCCCATCTCTTGGCAAGACAGGATATCTACATAAATTGTTTGGAATTATCCTGTAAGGTTTACTCCTTCTCTCCCACTTACTTATATACTCACTCTCATTCATTCATTCATTCATTCATTCACTCATTTATAGTCATTTATTTGGGTTATCATCTAATATTACTGTTATTTATTTTGTTGCTCAAATTGTTCCTGTTTTGGCCATCAGAGGCTCTTTCAGACTCTGGCAAAGTCCTCTTAGGACCCCCCTCCATTGTTTGTTTTCAGTTTCATTTGTTCTGGTGTTTTGACAATGCTCCAGCCTCATCCTGTACTTCCCTGTCCCAATCCTGAAATCAGCCATTTCTCAAGCCTTTGTTCCTTTTGTTGGAGAAGGGTCTTTAGAAACTACGATGTGGGCTTCAGGTATGCTCCACACTCCTGAAGCATCACTATTTCAGACCCTCTCAGCAGGCAGAGCTCGGAAATGTACATATGCAAACCAACTTACGTCATTAAACCAGCTTGCAGGTTAGAGGGCACTGCTTTATCCTGCCAAACTTTGAGCATTCTTGGAAAAATGTAATGCATATCCCTTGGAGTTTGGGGGTCTGTCTGCAAACACAGACACCGATGTCTCCTTCCTATCTAGAGAACACTGGAAGTGGTGGGTGGCTTCTCCAGGCAGGAAATAAGAGGGCTGGTGGGGTTTGCCTGATGGAGCAGTGAGGTAGAGCCTTCTCACTCAGCATTTGTGGAGCGGTGAGGATGTGTTCAGTTTTCCCGTGGAACAATGGGTGCTGAGGAAAGCAGCAAGGCATGAGCCAACCCAAGTCTTCTGTGTCTAAGAAGGCAAGCTGCTAGAGAAAAGGGACACCAGCAGGGAGGGTGTGTACTTTTGTACTTTTGTGGTGTGTACTACTGGGGTATGTTTGCTAGACAAAATACAGGTTTCCCAGTTAAACCAGAATTTCACAGACACCTGGGTGGCTCAGTCGGGTAAATGTCTGCCTTCAGCTCAGGTCATCATCTCAGGGTCCTGGGATCGAGTCCCTCCTCAGGCTCCCTGCTCAGCAAGGGCTGGGGGAAGAGAGGGAGACCGTTCTGCTTCCTCCTCTCCCTCTGCTCCTCCTCTCCCTCCCCCTGCTTGTGCTCTCTAACAAAAAAAATCTTCCCAAAAAAAAATCAAATAAAAAATAAAAATTACTAGAATTTCAGATAATTAACAAATCCATTTTTAGTATAAATACATCCCAAACAAATACTGTTTATCTGCAATTCCAATATGACTGGAGTCTCGTATTTTTATTTGTTAAATCTGGCATCCCCACACTGAGGACAGAAATTGAAACTGGGGTTGCCAGGGCTTGGCTAGAGGAAGCATCATCACATCAAAGAAGTACAAAGCCCTGAGCTCCTGAGTAATCTCTGCATCTGCTCCCAACAAGGCCTGTCATATAAAGGGCATTGTCAGCCAAGAAAAATCTATAAGCAGCACAAGGTCAATAAACTTGGTACACCTAGTTATCCTTCAGAAGGCAGCGCCAATGTCACATGCTCTCTGGTTTCCTTAGCTCAGCCCCAGGCCAGATAAACAGCCCTTCAGCAGTGTCCTCCAAAGCACTGTGTGTCAGCTTGCGCACGGGCCCAGCAATCTAAAGAAGAGTTGGTCACTGTTTGGTCTGTTAGTTTTGAAAGGGAGAGAGGAGAGAGGCAGAGGGAGAGGGGGAATCTTAGGCAGGCTCCACACCCAGCAGGGAGCCCCACTCGGGGCTCAAACCCACAACCCTGAGATCATGACCTGAGCTGAAATCAAGAGTCAGGCGCCTCACCCACTGAGCTCCCACCCCCCAGGCGCCCCACGAGCTGGGCATCATTGATGGATGGCTGGGGCGGTTGCTCTGCAGGTCTCTGAGCCCTCCATGCACAGAGCTCTTGCTCTGTCCATCTCGGTAGGCTTGGCGTCCACTGCAGGCACAAATAGAATCTGCAGAGGCTCGAAGAATGTTTGCTCAATGAACAAGAGAATAAATGAATGATTGCTCCCATTTTAGAGACGGAGGAGTCATGACCCAAGAAACTCAATTCAATGCCACACAGATTTTTATTGATTTATTTTTAAGATTTTATTTATTCATTTGAGAGAGAGCAGGGGGAGGGGCAGAGGGAGCAGGAGCAGCAGACTTCCCACTGGGCAAGAAGCTGGACCTGGGGCTCGATCCCAGGACCCCAGGATCATGATCTGAGCCGAAGTCAGACACTTAGCCAACTGAGCCACCAGGTGCCCTGAGTTTTTTGTTTATTTAAGTCATCTCTGCACCCCACATGCGGCTTGAACTCACGACCCCAAGATCAAGAGTCCCATGCTCTTCCAACTAAACCACCCAGGCGCCCCATATTTTTTTTCTCTTGTAATGGGTCTACCAAGAACAAGGAAAATGGATGCTATTTCCGAAGCTGGGGTGGAGGGCACCATGCAGTAACGGGAAGACGTCTGCTGTGAAGGACACTGAACACGGCTCTTCCTAGTCTGGGGCCAACATGGCATCGAGGGAAGCAGGCTTTCCTCCTCCACGCAGCTGCTGCCTTTTGAGGGGTGGAAAAAGCCCCTCCAAAAATGGAAGTCAAAGGCTCCAGGTTCCCTTCTGACTCTACCCTGCGCAAATCCCTCGGGCCTCCGTTCCCCTCTCTGTGAAGCTCAGGGATAATCTGTACTAAGCAAGCTCCCAAGTGCTTTGAGCTTGCTTCTCTACTCATTCATCAGTCAACATGTGTCGGGCCCTTCTGTGAAGACCTCTGGGGACGGGAAACAGGACAGAGTCCCCGTACCTAGGGAACCAGAAAGGCAGGGAATGGAAATTAAACGGACTGCCACGTGCCCAGTACCATGACAATAAAAGCAATGACCACCCTCTACTTTGCCCGCTCACGGTGTAGCAGCCATGGTCCCAGTGACCACCGCCACCTTACAATCGGGTGTCATTTCAGTCCTCATTTAGGGAGGTGAAACGACTTGGTCAAGGTCACTTCGCAAGGACATGCCATCTCGGCCACTGAAACTCAGGCTTTCCTGTCTCAAAAACCAGGGCGCACAACCCATCGGCGACACGGCGCTCCTGGGCGGAGTGTGCGGGAAAGATCGCACGCAGTGCGAAGAACAGCACAGGGGAGGTTTCTCAAGGCCTTCCTAACTTCGACACAAAATCCAGGAACCATGACAACGCTGTAAATAATAATGAGCATCAAACAGAATTTCCCATGTTTACGTGGAGCACTGTTACACACACTTTAAGTATACTAAGCATTTAAGCCTCACGAAGTCCGTATGAGGTTGGCACTATTATCCTCACTCTTTAGATGAGGAAAATGAAGCACAGAGAAGCAGATTTTCAAAGCCCCACAGCCTATTAGCAATGCTGGAATGTGAACTTGGAGAGCCTGGCTCCAGAGTCCGTATTCGTAACCTATTGTGCTGTACTGTCAAAGTCAAAGGGAAATGACAAATGAAAGAAAAAGAAATAATTGAAATTCATAGCGCAATGGACTAATCTCCTGAATATCTTAAGAGCCACCCAATGACCCAAGAAAAAGTCCAACAGAAAAATAGGCAAAGCATACAAATATAGTTCAATAAAATGAAATACAAACAACAAAAATGCAGATGTTAGCCCTAATGAGATAATATTTCTCACCTACCAGGTTGGCAAAAACCCAGAAGTTTGACAAAACACTCTTTGTGAGGTTGGGGGCAGCAGCCCCGAGTGCACTGCTGCGGGGAACACGGATCAGCACAAGATCTACGGACAGCGATGTAAAGTGACAAATCCATATACTCCGCAGGTCGATGTCTAGAAACTCTCACGCAGGCAAAATGGCAGTAATGCAAGACCAGTCATTACAACCTTCTTTGTGACCACAAAGTCCTGGAAACTAACTTAATGCCCATCAGCAGGGACTGGCTGCCTACATCTGGCACATCCATATAATGGAATACTTTGCATTGTTAAGAAGATTGAAGAAGCACTTTATGGATTGATAAGAGACAATTTCAGGGTATATTAAGGGAAAAAAAGCAACGTACAGAATGGTGGGTATGATACATTATTCTTTTGTGTGTTTTATGTATTCTTTTGTATGAAAGCAAACGGAAGGAAATATATCTTGTACTGATCTGTAGAGGCTTAAAAATGCCTTTGGGGGGAAATAGGGAGTGGGTAGACAGGAGACAAGGATAGGAAGGAGAACGTCCCCCCCACCCGTTTTGTATTTTTTGAGGCTTGAATCATATATTTTTTTTAATTTACAAAGAATTTTTAAAAGGACACCAAAAAAAAGAAAGGCCTTTCAGAGGCGGGGTCATTTTAGAACTCTCTGGCTCCAAAATGACAACTCAGTGGTCCTGTAATGAGAAAGAGTCTTCATGAACCCACTAGTGATAAGGAAACAAAGGGTATCAGAGTGGCCCATGGGTGCAAGAAGGTTCTTCCATTCAGACCCACTCATACAATGCCCATGGCCCCTCCCACTATGCTCCCGAGGCACATTCAAGCTCAGATTCAGCCGCCAGTGACATCTGCTCACAGAGGTAACCGTGGGCAACCAGGCTTCTCTTGTGGTTGTCATAGCAATGCTGATGTTCCTACCATTAGGTTTTCATGGTGAAGTGATTATCAGGCCTTGTGGTGGGCTCTTCCACGTCTGCAGTATGAATGAGCTCAATTAGATGCAATTTCAAATGAACTGTGAAGAGAGGCTGTGAATGGAGGGAGATTTCCATCTCCAAGGCAATTCAAAGATGGGGTGTTACTGGCAGGGCAATCATCAAAAGCTGCTGGATGGCCAAAGACCTGCCATGTTTCCCCGAAAAATGGGCAGTCCCTTCTCTACTTCCTGTCCTCGTCTCCCCGCACATGGAGCAGGAGCAGACCCAGCAGGCTCTTGGTTTCAACCCCGGATACAGAACAAAAGCTCCTGATTTCCCAGAAAGTTGTAAGACCCATGCCCCTGTACGATGAGCCCCCACTCCACACTGGAGAAATTCGAGTTTCTGCTTGCCAGAGCACCTCCCCTGGAAAGGGATGGAGCCAGGATTCCTAACGGCCGCTCAGAGTGTCTTCCACCTCTGCTCCTTCACTCAAGGGCCAGGAGGAAACTTCTCTTTTGTGTTTGGAAAGTGGCACAGAGTTTCACGGACTCCATGAGCCTCAGTGAAAAGAACAAGTGCTCTGCAGCCATCAGCCAAAGAGCAGAAGGAAGGGGCTCGGTCCCGGCAGCCAACCACCCCGCTTGTCGGTGATAAGCTCCCAGTGACTCACACAGACCCTTCGCCTCTGATTTCAGGGGTTACAATTTTCCCGGCCACATGCAAATGCACTTCTCTCTCTCCCTGTGTTACATTATTCCGTTTCTGTGCTGTGTACCCTCAGAAAAATGAACCCATTTTGATGGCCTATCCCCGAAACCGAGTTATAGGAAGCAAGCAGAGGAAAGGAACTCTCTGGTGTTTGGAAGAAGCACTGACTGTTCCCAAACTGTCCTCATCCCTGCTCGAAGGAGGTGACTTGTGGCTTCTTTAGTGCCTCAGGCACATGGGCCAGCTCCAATAGCAAGAGGTGTGGATGTGTGAGGAGGAACAGGTGTAGGCAGACATGTAGCTGTCTGCTCCTGTTAGGTTTGATGGGTTCCGTGTGTGCGAGTCCCGCAACCAACTCTGTCGGCTTCAGAAAGAAGCAAGAGGGCACCTGGGTGGCTCAGTGGGTTAAAGCCTCTGCCTTCGGCTCAGGTCATGATCTCAAGGTCCTGGGATCGAGGCCCGCATCAGGCTCTCTGCTCCGCAGGGAGCCTGCTTCCTCCTCTCTCTCTGCCTGCCTCTCTACCTACTTGTGATCTGATCTCTCTCTCTGTGTCAAATAAATAAATAAAATCTTAGAAAGAAGCAGGATGTTGTCAAAAAAGTACTGAAAGGCTCCATATTCCTTCCACCTCTTCTGGTTTCATTTGGGCCAAACAACCCTTCTTGGCAGGTATAAATATGCCCAGAGGTTGCCCGCAGGCAGCCTTCATGCTTAGGGCTTACCCTCGGGTTGAACCATATATTCCTGAGTGGGTTTCCCACTGCCAATGAACCCAATACCATCAGCAAAGGGGATGCAAGATGTCCCACATAGAGCAGGTGTCAATCTGCAACCACAAAGTCAAGTGCGTAAGAAATTTAGCAATTGCAATTCTTTACTTTTGTTCAATTAAGGCTGTCTCTAAATGCTATCCATTAGGGTTGGCCAGAAATTCAGACATTACCTGACCTCCTATCAGACTATTTCCCTACCTTTTAACTCACCCTCCACTTCCATTCTGTGCTGGTCTTGGCTCAGGGGTGACAGCCAAATATTTGGAAGTCCCTTTGGTCAACGTTCCATAACATCTGTCACCAAGATGCCTCTTGTTCTGGCTCACGTAGTTTTTTCAGATTCTGGAGCCCTGTTGTGTTCATGCTATGTCTGGGCGCTGGCTCTCCAGCAGGCTGGCTGGATCTGGGCACAGAGCCAGCCTGTCCAGCAGCTTCTGCACCTGCCCTCACCTCTGAGGACATAGTTCTCAGACACCAGTAGAAATCTTCAGTTCCTTGGCCTTAGCACTAAGACTTACAACTTACAACTGAAATCATGGACTGAAATCAGTTAAGTGTCTGTCTTTGGCTCAGGTCATGATCCCAGATTCCTGGGATCGAGCCCTGCATCGGGCTCCTTGCTCAGGGGTGGGGGGGTCTGCTTCTCCCTCTTCCACTGCGGGGCATTCCCCCTGCTTGTGCTCTCTGTCAAATAAATAAGTAAAATGTTTTGAGAGATTTTATTTATTTGTCAGAGAGAGAGATTACAAGCAGGCAGAGTGGCAGGCAGAGGCAGAGAGAGAAGCAGGCTCCCCACTGTGCAAGGAGCCCGATGCAGGACTCAATCCCAGGACTTTGGGATCATGACCTGAGACAAAGGCAGCCGCTTAACTAACTGAGCCACCCAGGCATCCCAATAAATAAATTTTTTTAAAAAACTATATCCAGGGCGCCTGGGTGGCTCAGTGGGTTAAAGCCTCTGCTTTCGGCTCAGGTCATGATCTCAGGGTCCTGGGATCGAGGCCCGCATCGGGCTCTCTGCTCGGCAGGGAGCCTGCTTCCTCCTCTCTCTCTGCCTGCCTCTCTGCCTCCTTGTGATCTCTCTCCCTCTGTGAAATAAATAAAATCTTTAAAAAAAAAAAAAACATATCCAGTGGAATCCAAATATAGTGAGTTGATATCCCTCTTTAGCCTTTTAAGAAATACAGGAGCAAGCTCTTCAAAAAGCAAAAACTTTGTCAAGGCCCTCCAGCCAAAGATGACCAGCAACAAGTTGAATTTATTGACTCATTGCAACAAGGGAGAAGATTTACCAGGGGGAAGTGTAGGGAATCACAAAGTGGCAAGGTATTAGAAAAGACTCATAGGATTTGGGCTTGCATTAGGTACCCTCTGGTAGAATTCAAGGAAGTGGGGCTTTGGTCTGAATTGGATACTGTTAGAAGAAATAAATCTTAGCTACAAGGAGAAAATAATAGAGAAAGCTAACGCTTTAACTGGTAGAGAAGCAATCACTTACAGTAGCAGGGAGAACAGGATTATATTAATTTTCTATTGCTTCAGAAAAATTACCACAGTTTAGCAACCATTTATTAAACACCATTGTTTCACAGTGTCTGTGAGTCAGGTTGTGGCATGACTTAACTAGGTCCTCTGCTCAGGGTCTCACAAAGATGCAATTCAAGTGCCAAGGAGCTGCATTCTCATCTGGAGGCTGGACTGGGGAAGAATCCATCTTTAGGCTCCCTTGAGTTGTTTGTAGAATCCATTTCTTTGAAGCTGTAGAATTCATGGTAACATGCTTCTTCAAAGCCAATGAAGAAGAGTCTCTTCCGCTGGAGTCTCTGCCACCAGGGAAAGCCTAGACCTTCCCTGACCCCTGATTAGGTCAGGCCCACCCAGAAAGTCTCCCTCTGGTGAATTCAAAATCACCTCATTAGGGACCTTAATTACATCTGTAGAATCCCTTCAGCTTCGCCACGTAATTTAAAATAACCATCATCTTGGGGCACCTGGGTGGCTCAGTGAGTTAAAGCCTCTGCCTTTGGCTCAGGTCATGATCTCAGGGTCCTGGGATCGGTCCCCGCATCAGGCTCCCTGCTCAGCGGGGAGCCCGCTTCCTCCTCTCTCTGCCTGCCTCTCTGCCTACTTGTGATCTCTCTCTCTGTCAAAAAAATAAATAAAATCTTTAAAAAATAATAATAAAATAAAATAAGATAAAATAACCATCATCTTTATCAGATTCAATTTGTTAGAAGCAAACCACAGGTCCCACTCAATCAAGGGGAGGGAATTTCACAAAGGCATGGCCTCTGGGGAGTGAGAATCATGAGGGCGCTCCTAAGGGGTATCTGCCATAAGGATGCTTAGCATCAATTTGGTTTGCACAGTGACCTTATTTTTGTCTATGCTTAGACAAGATTGTAAGGTGGTCCAATTTTAGGGCACCTGGGTGGCTCAGTTAGTTGAGCATCTGCCTTCAGCTCAGGTCATGAACTTGGGGTCCTGGGACCAAGCCCTGAGTCAGCCTCCCTGCTCAACGGGAAGTCATCTGCTTCTCCCTCTGCCCCTCCCCTCATTCGTGTTCTCTCTCTCTCAAATGAACGCGATCTTAAAAAAAAAACAAAACAGTGGTCCTATTTCTTTTTTGGCTCATACTGCCATGGTCAAAGAGTGACCCTGTCTGCTGCGTGAGACCATCATGTGCTCAGGAGAACACCACAGCCTGGTGATCCTGGGTCAGTTTCTAACAATACTGAGGCCAAGCTCTTGGTGTCAGGCCAGCCCCCAGATATCAGAGGCTGCCTCTTTCTTATTTTGACATCTTTTCTTTGTCCCTTGAATGATTATTTCCCTTCCACTCCCCCCATATAACCGTATTCTAATGTAACCATTTATATTCTTGAAAGTCTTTAATAGACCACTCCACCAGACTGTTCAGCAGCCAAAATATGAATATAAATTGCACATCTGTATTTTCTGTATAAGGCTAAGTGTTCATAAAAATATTTTCAGCTTGAGTTAGCATTAAAATTATGATCAGTACACAACTGACTGATGCAACGACATACAGATATACATTTTGACACATAACTTTTAAATATATAAAGTAAAATTTTATCAAAATGTATCTACTAATGAAATGAATGGGCTGATCTTATTTCCAGTTAATTCACGCATTCACAGATGAGCGTTAATAACTGCAGCAAAAGAAAGCTTCAGCCTCAGTTCCATTTCTAAGTTTTGCCTGTATAGTTTCAAGCACTGAGAAACCATGCTCACACAGATATATAGCTGGACAAGGAAGGGTATCATTACAGTAATGTCCTTCCTTTCTCTGGAACTTCAGCATTAAACACCCACTGTGGCTTTTTTTAAATCAACATTTGTGAAGCAGAACCTGGGGGTGGGGGTAGTGAACCTCCTTCAACAGAATACCACTAGGTAAATGAAACAGACAAGTTCATTACTCATAGGTCCTGGAGGAGGTGCCTAGCACATCCTGAGATGCAACACAGGGTGGAGGGGAGGTCAGGAAATGTGGCTGTTAGCTAGGGAGAGGCCAGTGCTATCTAAAGGGGCAAGCCCACATGGACAGCATGGCCACACAAAATGATGCTGAGGAACACCTGGCTGGCTCAGTCCTTGGAGCATATGACACTTGATCTCGGGGTTATGAGTTCGAGCCCTGCAATGGGTGTAGAGATTACTTAAAAATAAACTCTAAAAAAACAAAATGATGCTGAGGAGGTAACATTAAATAGTAGTTTAGCTAGATTCTTAACAATGTGATCTAGCTCAAAATTATGTGCCAAAGTAGGATTCAAAATGGGCAAGAGACAGGAAAATGGGGATTAAGGAAGATGAAAGGGGGTGGGGGGAACAACCCTGAGTTTTCATCTCAAAGGAGCTCCCAAGAAGATCAGTTTTAGAAAAGAGTGCATACAAAACCACAGGATCGGTAAATTGATTTCCATAAAACAAACCCCATACTTTACAGAATGTATGTGGCATGAGTGCTCCAATTTGAAGATGCTGATCTAAAACATTTGAAGATCTTTGTATCTGAAGAAAGATAAGAAATTGATCAACCTATTCTAAAAAAAGAAAAACACCTGTGGCACCTGGCTGGCTCAGTGGGTAGCGCTTGTGACTCTCAATCTCTGGGTCATGAGTTCAAGCCCCATGTTGGTCACAGAGCCTACTTAAATTCAAATTTAAAAAAAAAATGTCCAAGATAGTCACACGTGCTATGCCATATCACCAAACTGGGGCTTAATACCTAACCAAACTGCAGTTTCCACCAGAATTTCCCTCAGAAATGTGTTTCTGGCCAACACCAATGAGGTAACTGTCACACGGGCCCTCTCCAACCCCCACAAAAGGAAGATGAGGTCATCTACATGATTAAACCCCCTGCACTTTCCCCCTAAGAGAAAGTGACCTAGCCTGAAAGAATCCTTTATTTTCTTTTGCTAATAACTTCCTTGCCTCACCCTCCTTCCTATAAAGACCGTCCATTTTGTACAAGTCCTGGGAGCTCCCCTCTACCTGCTGGATGGGATGCTGCCCAATTCATGAATCACCTAATAAGGCCAATTACAACTTCATATTTACTCGGTTGAATTTTTGTTGTTTAACAAACAGTAAATTTTGTTTCTTGCGTACATGAGAATATCTGGGGTTATAACCACTAAAAGAATAGATATTCTTATATGGACATAGAACCTCCAAAATATTTGGGGGTGGGTACCAGAATAAGGGGAAAAACAAACCATCTATCAACCAACAGAAGGAAGAAAGGCAGTTGGCAGTGAAAGGGGAGAAAGCAAACAAAAAAAGCAGAAGAAATACAGTAGAATTTACTAAGGTGACAGAAAAAAATTTGAATTATCAGTAATTATAATAAACTAAAAGGGCAAAACTTTCCAATTTAAAAAAAATGATTTTTCAGACTGGATTTTGTAACAACAATAAAAAAGTTCTATCTGCTATTTTTTTTTTTTTTATTCATTTGACACAGACAGAGAGATTACAAGTAGGCAGAGAGGCAGGCAGAGAGAGAGGAGAGAGGAGGAAGCAGGCTCCCTGCCGAGCAGAGAGCCCGATACGGGGCTCGATCCCGGGCTCGATCCCAGGACCGATCCCAGGACCGATCCCAGGACCCTGGGATCATGACCTGAGCCGAAGGCAGTGGCTTTAACCCACTGAGCCACCCAGGCGCCCTATCTGCTATTTTAAAGAGAAGCCATTCCCCTAGGAAGAGAGGGGGGGCTGTAGGGAAGGAAGAAAAGAGAAAAGGTGAAAAGCCTAAGACTGACACTAACACAGCAGGCCAATACTAAGCATAAGAAAGCTGATGTTGCTCTCTACTGGGGGACAAATCAGGCTGTAAACAAAGAGATGACAACGTAACTTTGGGACAATAAAAGGTTCCATTCAGCGGCACCTGGGTGGCTCGGTTGGTTAAACAGTTGACTTTGGCTCAGGTCATGATCTCGGGGTCCTGGGATCGAGCCCCATGTAGGCTCCACACTCCCGCATGGTTTGTGCTTATCCTTCTGCCCCTCCCCACCACGCACATGCACATTCTCTCTCTCTCAAATCTTTTTTTATAATAAAAAATAAATTTAAAAAAATAAACTAGCTTTAAAAAAAAGGTTCCATTCATCAGAAAGAGAGAAGTCTAACTTTGTATGAACCTAATATAAGCAAAAATTAACACAGCTGCAAGAAGAGCTTGATAAACCCACCATCCAAGTGGGAGATTCTGATTCTCTTCTGTCAGTAATGGATAGATCAAGCTGCCAAAGAAATGGGAGGCATAGAGTAAGAGTCATATGAATAAAGATGGTCCTATCCTCAAGTTTGGTCTGGGGGATGCAGACAGAACACAGCACCCAGCAAATGGGGAATGCACACTGTTTTCAAGCACATTTGGAACATTAACAAAAAGCAGTCCCATGATAGGCCAGGAGAATTAGCTCAAAAAAATGTCAAGGGATTGACATCGTGCTGACCACGTGCTCGGACCATAATGCAGTTAGCAATGACACAAGAAAACCCCATGATTGGAAAGCTAAGACACACTTCTAAATAACTCATGGATCAAAAGAAATCATAATAGAAATTTCAAAACATTAAGAAATGAAACATAACAGAGTAACTACATTCTGAGACATGTAGAAAGGTTTACAAGAAGAAAATAAGAAATGTCACAAAATTAATGTGCCAAGCTCCGACCTGAGAAGCTACAAAGGATCTACTCCCCCTCACCTCCGCACTCCTGACTCTCCCCAACACCTTACCCACACTCTTCCCTCTTCCTCTTCCGAGTACTTACTGAGCTCTCCTGTCCAAGCACTGCCTCCCTCCCACAGCCATCTTTATCATTAGTTCTCTGATGCTGTTCAACTTCCCCATGGTCTATTACTGGAAACAACAAGGGTGTGTGGTACCCACTCTACCTCTCTTTGACTGCACTCATTCATTCAACACCAATACCTACTGACTGTCGACTATGTCACGATGTGGCCTAGACGCTCTGGATACAGAAATGAGGGAAGCAAGCCCAGTCCTTTTCCCCAGAGCAGGGGTCTTCACGTGCATCCCCAGACCAGCCCGATCAGCATCAGCTAGGAGCTTCTTGAGAAGTGAAATTCTCGGCTCTACCCCTCACCTCCTGAATCAGAAACCCTGGAGTGGGGCCTAACACTCTGTCTTAATAAGCCCTCCCCCACCCCACCCCACCCCACCACACCCCTGTCCAGTGCTGCTGACACGTGCTGGAGGACCCTGAGGCCCACTGCCTGGAGGAGTTCAAGGTCCTGCAAATATAAACAAGCAACGATAATGGAGTGGGGCGGGGTAGCCACCAAAGCAGTCACAAAGGGAGCCATGAAGAATTTAGAGGGACAGGGACACCTGCCATCACCTACCACATCAGGGACGAAGGCACACCTCAGTGGGGCTCTGGAGAAAGAGCTGGTCCCGAAAAGCAGAACATGGGAGAACATTCTAGCATTTGAAGACAAAACAGCACCAAGACCAGAAATAAGAGAAGCTACAAAATGCTCAGAACAGGGCGCCTGGGTGGCTCAGTGGGTTAAAGCCGCTGCCTTCGGCTCAGGTCATGATCCCAGGGTCCTGGGATCGAGGCCCACATCGGGCTCTCTGCTCAGCAGGGAGCCTGCTTCCTCCTCTCTCCTCTCTCTCTGCCTGCCTCTCTGCCTACTTGTGATCTCTCTCTCTGTGTCAAATGAATAAATTAAAAAAAATCTTTAAAAATAAAAAAAAAATGCTCAGAACACTTGCAGGCAGCTGGAGAAGTTACTGTGGTAGGTGCAGAGGTATGAAGAAATGCGGTCAGACAGATAGGACAGGTAGGGATGAGATCCTGAAAACCTTCAGTGCCTGAGAAGAACTTTTTGAGAACAATGAGAAGTCACTGAGAATCGCTTCTCGGCCTTTTGGCTAAGATCAAGTGAGAAGTCACTGAGAGGTCGGAAAGAGCTATAGAAACGTTAACCACTATTACTAATATTCAGAGTCATCATAGCAACATTTATTATACAGCAGAATTTCCAAGCAGATGTTTTCAGAAACCAGGAACATTATAAATACCTCTTTATTAATGGGAATATTTGAAGCAAAAATTATTTGTCACCGATAACAAATGTTCTGGGCACATCTGTCATCATCGTGTTAAGATGTCTGCAGGATCTGAGGTCTGAGAGCAAGGACTGGATCATCTCACAGCTTTGAATGGGGTGAAATTTAGGTAAAACAAGGGCAGGCTTGCATAGCTCAGGTACCGGTGAAACCATAATGCAAAGAATGGTGATTTGCTCAGGTCCTTTTGTTATCAACAAACATTCGCTCTATGGGAAGGCCCATCCATTGCCCCTGATCTGGAGACACCAGCCGCTTTGGACCCAGACCTAAGCATTTATCTGATTCATCTGAAAGCAGTTTTCCTTGCTGCCTTAGACTGCTTTTGAAGGAGTTGATCACTCAGAAACCTACCTTGGGACAGTGGCTCGGGGGCAATGCCTCAAGTCAAGGCTTGGTCCTTAAATTCATGTGGACCGAGCTTCTGAGTCAGATCAGCTTCTCAGTACTGCATACAGTTGTATGATACCTAAACTGTTGATAAGATTTAGTTATTAAAAATCCCCCGGGGCGGCAGGGGGGGGACATGCGTGGGTAGTCAAAGAATCAGATCCATCATTAATCTCTACAGAGAGTCAAGAGAATTAGCCAACCAAGTTTAATTTCATTTAAGTCTTTCTTACTGATTTCATTTAATAATTATTTGTAAGCACAAAGCATCCCTCCTTATGTAAGATCTGCAGGAAATTAATCACTTCTCCCTCTGGACAGGTTATTTGCATTCTTTTCAACATTTTTTAATAGGAAATACGTAACGCCTGGTACAAAATACGAAAGAGAGGAAAGAGCACACAGAAGAAAGTACATCATCTGGTTCCCTCCCCCAGAGGCAGCCACCGGCAACTACGGAAAGCACAGACATATGCCCTGTTTGGGGTTTTTGTTTTGTTTTGTTTTGTTTTTTGTATTATACCAAAAGTAAAAACAGTCTACACAGTTTTCAGTATTGCAATATTCTATTTGGTGACTGTTCATACCAGTCCGGGAGAAGCCCCATTCTTTGTTATTCCACTGTGAGATTATGCCTATGATACCACTGATTCCCTACACACAGACATTTCCCTACACACAGACATTTAAATGGCTTCGAACCTTTTGCTACTTCTAATAATGCTGCAAATTAAATTCTTGTACAAAAATCTATTCTCCATACGAAAGAATAAACAAAAGGCAGTAATACATACAATGGAATATTATTCAAACTTAAAAAAAAAAGAACATTCAGGGGGCACCCAGGTGGCTCAGTTGGCTAATTTGGCTCCCACACTGGGCTCCCTGCTCAGCGGGGACCCTGCCTCTCTCTCTTTCCCTCTCTCTTGAAATAATAAATAAAACCTTAAAAAAAAAAAAAAGGACATTCGGACACAGGCAATAACACGAATGAACCCTGAGGACATTATGCTGAGTGAAATAAGCCAGTCACAGAAGAGCAAATACTGTACGATCACTGTACCTCAGAAATTGTATGTTACACATATTTTACCACAATTTTTAAAAATCCATTTTCTGTATTCTTAGGTATTCATTTATTCATTCGTGCATTTGTTCTATCGTTCCATAAACCTATGTGTGCCAGAATCAGAGAGTTATGCACAGATTTATCCTCAGGTTCAGGAAGACAAAAAGGAATTAAGGAGGCAAAGAAATATCTCAAGGACATTCCAAGCAGAAAGTTCGGGATGTGAAAAATTAAAATGCCACACTAGAGGAAAAAGGAGGGGCCACATGTAAAGACCTGGGACACCTTACTAAAGGAGAGATTTTTATTCTGGAAGAATAAATAGTTATCCTGAAAGGTTGACGCAGCACATCAGCCACCTGACCTGTGTGGTAGGAGAGCTCAGGCTTCCACGTGCAGGCTGGACAGAGACCAAAGCTGAAAAAGACTCCCTCCTTGCCGCTTTCCTCCAAAGGTGGAAGAGGAACAGTGAAGCCTGGTGAATCTTGACCTTTCCAGAAAAGACAGAAAGGAAATAGACTGTAGGAAATCAGAGTGTATAATTCACTGCTCTGATAGTTTTCCAAGTGTGGCCTCTTGACCAGCCACATCAGCATCACCTGGTTGCTGGTTAGAAATGCAAATTCTCAGACTCCCTCCCAGCCCCACTGAGTCAGAAACTCTGGGGCGCGGGGCCCCAGCAATCTATCCTTTAACAGGCACAGGCGATTCTGATGCGAGTTCACGTTTAAAACCATTCTCTACAATAGAATTTACCACAGGTGCCTTTTTTTTTTTTTAATTTTTATGTTTTTAAGCAGGTGGAGCCCAATGCTGGACTTGAACTCACCAACTCTTGAAATCAAGACCTGAGCTGGGATCAAGAGTCGGATGCTTACCCGACTGAGACACCCCGGTGTCTTTTAATTTATGCCTCTACTCAACTTGCCAATAAAACTTAACACTCTGGCTCCTTTTAGTTCACTTGACATAGAAAATATGAGCAAATTTACCTGCCCCACCCAAAATGTACTTGCATAAACTTTCACAAACATAATGCAAGTTACAACTGTTTCACACATTTTACATAGATCCTACCTTATTTCAATAAACATTTGAAGCAGTTCGTGTACACATATTACTGCTTACCACAGATCTCAAATGCCCTTTGGGAAGAATATTTAAAAAAAAAAAATCTACCCCATGAAAGATCCAAAACTTTGTAAGGGCTTTCTAAGCCACAAAGTCAAAACGCCTAAGAAATATATGCCAAGTGGGCGCCTGGGTGGCTCAGTGGGTTAAAGCCTCTGCTTTCGGCTCAGGTCATGATCTCAGCGTCCTGGGATCGAGGCCCGCGTCGGGCTCTCTGCTCAGCAGGGAGCCTGCTTCCTCCTCTCCCTGTCTCTCTGCCTGCCTCTGCCTACTTGTAATCTCTCTCTCNATTAAAAAAAAAAAAAAAAAAAAAAAAAAAAAAAAAAAAAAAAAAAGAAATATATGCCAAGAAAAACCATCTGTGAACCATTCAGAAAACCCGCATATCCAAATGTCCTGGGGTCTTCGAAATGAGAGCACTCCCAGGTCCTCAGTTATAGCATAGCCAGTAAGCACTCCTCCCGGACTCCAGACATTTTACTCAAATCTGAGGAGCCCCTTGGTACCCTCCCTAGTTACAAAATATGTTCCCCGCCATTAAAGAGAGTTTTGTTCTGCAACCACTACAACAATTCCAGTTTTCTTGTGGCTACCGTTCATGTAATAAACAGCAGAAGCACAGAAGCAGTGGGGCACAGTAAACAAACACAGGCTCTGTTGAATGAAGGGTCTTCTCTCCAGCCCCTGACCCAGGAAACACAGCTTTGCTCAGGTATCAAGCAGGCAGTGCTGTGACAAAGCAAAGCATGCAACAAGTATCTATCATTCGTGTATTGATTTCCTTCTGTGCCAGGAAGGAGCACAGCGACAGATCTCGCCAACTGTGAAGGGGAATCATGGACGACAGGCCCAACGGGATGAAAACATCGGCCACCACTAGATGGCGGTCGTGGAGCTAAATAATTAGTTATTAACAGCGGTTCTCAGAACTGAGCACCATTTGTCGCTCAGTATTTACTCATTCATTCGTTCGGGAAATGATTATTCAATCCCTGCTGTGTGCCTAGCACCACAGTTAGGATACAAGGATCAGCAAAAGAAGACAGAGTCCCCCTCCACAAACCTTACGGTTCAAGGTGAGAAAATGGGCAAAGAATCACACCAGTAAAATATCACAAGTGCTGTGATACTACACAAGGGGAGAGTTAGGCTGCTGGGGAGGAAAACATCCCCAAGAAAGAGATGAGACCAAGAAGGGGAAGCTAAGTTCCGAAGAACAGAGTTGGTGAGTGAGGGGAGGGAAGGGAGCACTGGGGCAAAGGGAAGGGAGCATTGGGGCGGAAGGAAGAGCCTACAAAGGTGTTCGGGAAGACTGCACATCCATGCGGCTGGAGTCCAAGGTGCAGGACAGCAGCGTGGGAGCTGCCCATCCTGGGGGATAAGCAGGAGCCAGGCCATGCAGGGCCTCACAGGCCTTGCTCATTCGGGGGATTTGGGTCTAGATCCAAAGAGCAACAGGAGGTCACTGATGTGTTCTACGCCCTGGGAGGGGAGGGGAGAGAGCTGGGTGGCTACACTGGATTCGCCTTTGACAGGTCAGATTTGCATTCTATCAGGGTTACTTGGGTCTGTTCCAGGGATTCAGCTAAAGGGTTGGATTAGGGTAGGGGCAATGGAGATGAAAGGGCAAGATGGCCGGTGCGGGTGGGGGGATGGACACTCAATGGCGAGGGGGTGGTGCAGGAAAGGGGAGTAGCAGGGATGGCTCCCAAGCATCCAACTCAGACAGGATAGCAGATGAATGGGAAACTGAGGCAGGAGGGGGGTCTCAAATAGTGGTTGGGTAGAGACGAGTCATGAGTTCAGTGTTAGACATGCTGACTATGACAGGTTTTTGAGATATCCAGGCAGAACATCCAGAAGGGAAAGTCTAGAGTTCAAAGACAAGCACGTTGAGTCAGCTGGACAGGGATGAGAGCACTGGGGAGGGAAGCCTGAAGATACGGCAAGGCCACATGGACGAACACCTGCCACTGGTAAAGGACAGATAGAGCTGCTGAAGGCGGCACTAGAAACCTACAGACAGAAGTCAGGATAGAGATAAGGGAAGGTTTCCAAAGAATCAAAGCAAAACAAAACAAAACAAAACAGAACAACAAAACGAAGAGATAATAGGATTATAAGAAGAATGTGATTGCACTGCATTCCCCGAAAATTGCTCCTTCTCCCAAATTCACTCTTAGAGAAACGGTGTGGCCTTTACTGACCCCCCAATTGCTTAGGGAGGCTGTATCAATAGCCTGCACCAGGAACCTGAGTGTTGGCATTCCAGACACCTCCTCACACAAACAGCCTTCAGCTCAGATGGTGTGGGAGGGGCCAGCGTGGCCAGGTGGAAGGTCTAGGGCTCTGAAGGAGGGTTCTTAATATTTGGAGCACAGTTCCTTTGTCCATTCCTGCTTCAAACAGTTAAACTAACACCATCGACTTGACTTCTTCCCCCATGATAGATAATAGACACCAGAGACTTGAG
Organism: Ailurus styani; assembly: GCA_002007465.1. Classification (NCBI taxonomy): domain Eukaryota; kingdom Metazoa; phylum Chordata; class Mammalia; order Carnivora; family Ailuridae; genus Ailurus; species Ailurus styani. The sequence goes on along the minus strand of LNAC01000950.1, from coordinate 468,407 downwards.
TTCAAATCCCAGCCCCCTTCTTTAGAAACTGAGAGGCTAAAGGCAATTATTTACCTCCCTAAACTCTTTAGTTTCCCAAGTTTTAAAATAGGAATGCTCTGCAACTCTCATATAAATAAAAATAAAGGGAAAGGACAAAGCAAACGTGCAAAGTGTTCATTGGTGGATCCAAGATAACAGTATGATGGTAATCCTTTTGCAATATGTATCAGATCAACATGTTACATAACTCAAACTTACACAATGTAATACGTCAACTATACCTCAATAAAGGTGGGAAAAAATTGGTTAACCTGGGTGATAAGATGTTTTCAAGACTATTCTTATAGTTTTTCAATAGATTTGAAATTTTCTAAAAAAAAAAAAAAAAGTTAGGCACATAGAACAATAAAAATACCTGGTGGGGGACCATGAGTAAAGATTAAACCAGACTGGCTATTAGGTGAGAATTGTGGGGTGAGAGATGGAGAGGTGTTCATTATATTATTTTCTACCTCCTTTTTTTAAGTAGGCTCCACGCCCAACATGGGGCTCAAACTCAGGACCCTGAGATTAAGAGTCACAGGCTCTGCCAGCTGAACCAGCCAGGAACCCCCGTTTTCTATGTCAGTACCTTTTTTTTTTTCATAACAATAAGCTTTTTTTTTAAGATTTTATTTATTTATTTGACAGAGAGAAAGATTACAAATAGGCAGAGAGGCAGGTAGAGAGAAGAGGAAGCAGGCTCCCTGCCAAGCACAGAGCCTGATGTGGGGCTCAATCCCAGGACCCTGAGATCATGACCTGAGCAGAAGGCAGAGGCTTTAACCCACTGAGCACCCAACAATAAGCTTTTTTCAAAAACACAGTTGCTGTTTGGGGTAAGAGACACGCCAAGTGTCAGTAGGCTCTGTCATTCATTTAGTAAAGAGACGTCCTTAACCCCTTCCCACTTATTTTTGTTTGCTCTTCTGCCCCAGGCAAAGGTTGCCCTACGATGCCATTTCCTTCTCAGGTTTGCTCTAAAATATAATGTTTAGGTTGGGGCGGGGGGAGGGTTGTTTTTTCCTTATCCTAAAACATCTGCTGACTTAGAACACTTCAGATGACTAATGGGAAGTTTTGCACAATTCCTTGAATGTCAGAGCCCTACAGCCGAACAGCCTTCCCTTCAGGCAGGCAGACCAACTCTAAGGTATAGAAAGTCACAGGAATGCTGGGGAGAGGAATGTAGGGAGCTGAGGTCCCACCAAATTGCCCATTCACCCTGCATGCTCTGGCCAAGTTCGAGCTTCCTGAGCTCCTTCTTCCAAGGCTGCTGAGGGGGACCCCACAGCCCCAACGTTGAGAAGTGTCCCTGCCCCAGTTTGGGGGCACAAGAGCCCGCTTTGCTGCCTCATGTCCTGCCTCACTCCATCACCCCCACGTTCCAGGCACCCTAAGCAATGGGTAGTTAGTTCCCAGCTGGACTTGGCCCTCGGCCACAGACTCACCTTTGCCCTTGCTCTTGGAGTGAGCTCACGCCGGCAAGCCCTGCCCAGCATCGTCCCCAGCACTCCTGCCTCTCTACTTACCAGCTGGTAACACTGAACTAGTTGCTTAAGCTGCTAAGACTATCTTTTTCTAAAGGGTTACTATTCCCTTCTTCCTGGAATTGTTTCTGCAGATCAGGAGAGACGGCATACAGATGTGACACTTAGCATGAACAAACAGCTCAACAAATGTTATTACTGAACACATCACAGACTCGACGGAAATGATCTTATATTCCTTGCTAGACTGTGGGATCCTTGAGAACAGGGAATATATTTATCTTTTTTGTATCTCCAGTGTCTATCATAATACACCACAGATGCATGGACTTGCACATACCCATGATTCAGGATCGTGTGAGGGTTTGCTCTCACTTGTTGCAAAATACAGACTCACTGGGAACCAGGTCCTAGTTAGTGCACGGTAGCAAATGAGTGAGGATACCACCCTCTGGGGCGCCTGGGTGGCTCAGTCAGTTAAGCGTCTGCCTTGGGCTCAAGTCATGATCTTGGGGTCCTGGGACAGAGGCCGGCTGGGAGTCTCCTCCTCCCTCTCCTTTTGCCCCTCCCCCCAGCTCATGCGCTCTCTCTTTAAACAAAATCTTTAAAAAAAAGATATTACCCTCTGTGATCTTTGTCAGTATCCACCCTTCATCTCTAATATGGACAACTGTGTCTGCTAAATCGTATGTAAAGTGCCACTAAGACACTTCAAAACAAGTTTGGTCCTACCCTGTATTAGTTTCCCAGGGCTGCAGTGACAAATTCCCACAAACCAGATGGCTTAAGACAACAGAAATTTGTTCCCTCAGAGTTCTGGAGGCTAGCAGGGTGAAAATAAGGTGTTGGCAGGACTGTGCTCTTTCTGCAGGCTCTAAAGGAAAATCTGTTCCAGGTCCTCCTCCTTGCCTCGGGTGCTGGAGCACTCCTCCGCACTCCTTTACCTGTAAACACGTCCCTCCTGTCTCTGTCTCTGCAGTCACATACTCTTCTGTCTCCTGCTTATGGGTTTACATATAATGACAAGGAGGGTCCACTTTGACAATCCAAAACCTCCCCATCACAAGATCGTTAATCACAGCTGCAAGGGTTGGGGTGGGGGTTGTTTGTTTGTTTACTCTCCAAATGAAGTAACATTTCAGAGATAAGAATGCTGGGGGTGAGGGGGCTTATTTAGCACACCACACACCCGAACCCCAGTAGATTAAACTGAGGTACACTTCTAAGCTTCCCATGTGATGCTCTCGCAGCTGTAAAAACTACTGAGCCGGGCACTTACGACCGGTTTGTTAAATGAATGAACTCCACTATGAAAAATCTCCTTCTCCTCCACTGCCTGACTTTAGGGACAGCCCTCTGGGGAGAGAGACCTTTCTATCATGTTCCACCCCTAAAAAAAAGTCTAAACTCCCAAAAGTTCCTGACTCCCAAAATACAGTGGGCCACAGACACGTCCCGTCAGAGAGGAGTACGACCCTCTGCTCCTTCGGTTCCCTTTGCGATGCAAGTTTGTCCACCAGGGGCAGACGCGGTCGCTCTGGGCTGCTCCGTGTCCCCCTTGCCCCAGAAACGCTTGCGCAATCCTGAGCGGACTCACCCGGGAAAAGCTCGTGACTCAGCCCTTGTTTACAATTTGATTTGATTGAGAGAGGAAGGCTGTTGAACATCTTAGCCCGAGGCCGTTAAGGGATTCCTGAGTCCTGGGGCACCAGGTCTCAGACGACCTGAGATGAGCGACCTTCTCTGGGCTCCTCCCAGCAGAGCTGCTCCTATGAGAACACAGACTGTGCTGATAAATGTTTAACCACCAGTTCCCCAGAGGCAAAAGCCTTGGATCTGTAGCTTCACCTCTTGCTGAAACATAAGTACTCCCATCGTGACCAATTTCAAGCTACCAGCACGATGCTGCGTTCTCACCACCCAACTCCCGCCCGTCCCTGCCACTCCCAGCCACTGCCCTATGGAAAAACCACTCTTCTCCCAGTGAGAATTTGCAGGCCGGGGAGCTGGACAGGGCACCTTATGGAGGATTACTACAGAGAATCAATTACCTAATTTCGGAGACCAGATACTACTACTAGGAACAAAGGTTTAGAAGAATCACAAATCTTTACAATCCCTACCCAACATGAGAGTTGTAAGCACAAAACAACATTGACATCTTTCTCCTGTCATCAAACCACTTCTCCATCTCTCTCTCTCTCTCTCTCTCTCTCTCTCTCTCTCTCTCTTTTAAGGATTTATCCACCAATGACTCGGCCAAACACTTTTTTTTTTAAAGATTTTATTTATTCATTTGACACAGAGAGAGATTACAAGTAGGCAGAGAGGCAGGCAGAGAGAGGAGAGAGGAGAGAGGAGGAAGCAGGCTCCCTGCTGAGCAGAGAGCCCGATGCAGGCCTCGATCCCAGGACCCTGGGATCATGACCTGAGCCGAAGGCAGCGGCTTTAACCCACTGAGCCACCCAGGCGCCCCAAACACTGTTTCAAGTGCAGCGCACTCCTTCACTCAATATACCCTCACAAGAAGCCTACGAAGCAAACACTTTAACGATCTCCGTTTCAGCATATGAGTAATCTGAAGCACTAGGAAATTAGGTCAACATGCCTAAAGTCACACAAACCTGAATTGCCTTTGCAATTCCCAATAAAGAGGAGCAGAAGAGGGCACATGGGTGGCGCAGTTCGTTAAGCATCTGCCTTCAGTGGGGGTCGTGATCCTCCAGTCCAGGGATAGAGACCCGCTTCCCTTGTCTGTTGGGCTCTCTGCTCAGCGGGGAGTCTGCTTCTCCCTCTCCCTCCCCTCACTCGGGCTCACTCTTGGTCACTCTCTCAAATAGATGAATGGAATCTTAAAAAAAAGAAAAAAGAGAAGAAGAAATGACAATCTCCTAACCCAGGAACTCCTATGTCTTAGATATAGATCTTTGTAAAAATAAGGAGCAGTATCTATCCATATTTAATTGTAAATTGAACCTAATAGACACGTAAATATAACCAATAACAATGTTCACAATGATCATTCTTGGGAATAAGAGCATTTCATCTTTCCCCATTCATCTTCACTAAAAAGGCTCAAATCTCTTTGCAATTATCAATTAATTACACACCAATATTCCTCAGAGGCTAGACAGTACATTTATGGTCTGTTTTATAGTCATTTCATTGCTGTTATTAGTTATGAAAATCAGAACAACGTTATGCACCATACAATGTGTCACGCAGAGACCAGAATTAAACATGGTGATTGTTCCAGGGTTTAAAACAGAAAATAAATTCCCAAGAAATGACTATTTCATTATTAACAACACCTCAAATTCAAAGAGCATTTTATGTTTAAGTTTTTCATGTGTAGTCAATAGAGCACATGGAATATAATCTGCAGCCAGCCAGACCTGAATGCAAATTCCGATTTCTGCTCTCAGTACCGTTCTGAGTATAATTTTTAACCGCTTAACTTTATTTGGAATAAGTCAGGTTCATTTGATTGACATTCACAAATCACAAAGATGTACAGAAAAATGTTCCCAACTCAGCACTCCCCACCCCGTGCCTACCTCCTTTACTTGGAGGTAAAAAAAAGTTAAATTTTTTATATCCTTCCAGTGATACTTTGTGCATACACGGTACAAGCAAGAAAGACACATAATCTTGTACCATTTTATACCCATGTTAGCATTCTACCCTCATGGAAATTCTGATCTAGTTTCCTCTCCTATAACAGATCGGTGAGGAAGATTACATCAGAGAACCACAAAAATACCCAGCCACAGTGCGGGGCATGGAGTTAGCCCTCAGTAAAAAACCTGGGAGTTGAGGGGTCTTTGGCGTGCCTCACACTCACCCAGTGCTTGTTAATCACTGCCTGCCTCCTGCCTCCCCCCAAGTTTCCAATTTGGAAAGTCTGACGAAGACCCCATAATCTGCATCCCAACCAGCTCCTAATGCTGCAGGAGCTGCTGGTCGGAGGGTCCCTCGGGAACTTAGATGCCCACGACTGCAACTTGCAGGTCGTGCCGCTGGAGCAAGGCACTCACTCCCTGAGCTTCAGTTTTCTTATCCCGAGATAAACGAACGACTCCCATCGCAAAGGCTGTTCTGCAGGTTAGGACAGATGCCGTAAGCGCGGGGCTCTGTCGGGGCACACGCTCCAGAAATGAAGCGCCAAAGAGACGAGGGGCAGCTAGGAGGGCGGGGGATCCCCCAAGACACGCGAGCCCCGGGGGCCGGCGGGGTCGAGGGCGGCCCCATCTGCACACCGAGGTGGGGTTTCCTGCTTCGACGATCTCGTTGACTGAGCACCGCGTACCGAAACCCATCCATTCAACTGGATGGCGCTTCCTATTCAAACTGCGTGCAAGGAGCCAGCTGACCCACGTTGAACCCAAGAGCCACGTGGGCGCGCGGGACCCGGCCCATCCAGAGCTCCGCCCACACGCGCCCCGCCGCGCTCCGGACTGGCTGCGCGCGGACGTGCGGCCGCCACGGGAGGAAATGGCGGCGGGGGCGGGTGGGGCCGGGCGCGGACGGTCGCCAGGGGGCAGTCGCGCGTCTGCGGGCCGCGGCCGGCTGGAACCGGTCTGGCCGGAAGTGGGGGCGGTGCCTTGGCTTCCGCAGCGACGCGCCACGTGCGCGGCCGGGAAGGACTGGAAAAAACAACAAAATGGCGGCGGTTGGGGGTGGGGCCAGCTGGTGCCCTCGAGCTCGCGGGTCCCCTAAAGGGCGGCGGCGTTGGCGGGGCCCGGCGGGTGTGTGGAGTGGGCTGCGGGGCGCGCTGTGTCCTCTTGTCCGGCGCCCGCAGGCCGAGCCTGCGCTAGGACGCGAACAGCCGCGGTGGGCTGTGGACCCCGGGCCCTAGGTGTCCCCGAGGGTCACTGCGGCGCGTTCGCATGAAGCCCGCCGGCCTGCTTCCCAGTCATTGTCCTAGGTTTTGGGGGTTTTGTGGGGTTTTTGTTTCTTTTTTTGGTTTGGTTTGGTTTTCCTTTGGGGGTTGGTGGGGGTTTTCTGTCCCTGCGTTTGCGGTTCCTTGCGAACGAGGGCAGCAGATAGGCTCTCCGCGGGGCGTTTTCTTAACTGAGGGAGAGGTTAGGGGCGGTAGATAGAGCCCTGCGAGTCCTAGTTGGCTCGAAATGCAGTCCCTCCTGTTTCCAGCAGTTTTGATGACCCGTTTCCTGCCTTTGTTCAGAGTCAGAACTGCATCCCTCTTGATGGAGGGGGAAAGAAAAATTCTCCGTGCTCTGGCCTTGAAAGTGGCCTCCCCGCCCTGTCCCAAGTGTCGTTGGAATGCGTGTGACCTGTTTGTGCAGGTCCCGGAGCTGCCCTGGGACCGCGATTGTGTAGCAGAAGCCGCAGCTCTGTTCGTTGTTTCCTATCGTCCACCCCAGTCGTGCTTTCAAAAAGAGAAATGTAGATGTCGGTGCTTATGTGTCACACAATACAGGAAAAAAGAAAAGGCAAAAATCGCCTGGGTTTCATGGCTTTTACATAAAGGCCTGCCCCCTCCCCTTCTTGTGCATGGATCTGCACCTGGAAAACCGAGCCATTCTGTCTCTACCTGGCCAATTGCCCCGGCTCGATTTTCCTAACTCACCGTTTTATTTTCTATGAGGTTGAGACGCAAAAAGAGTCAGTCTGGGTAAAAATAGCCATGCTGCTTGTGATGGTATATTTAGAATAAAGGAGACGTTTGTCCTTTATTTTATTTATAAATCTGTCGTCTTTGCGTTTCAGATGCTCTCATTCTTGGTACATTGTGAGGTCATTTAGCAAGTCTGAAATGATGTGACCGTTGGGGGGGCGGTGTTTTTAAATAAAACTTGCCTCCCAAAGGTTTGGGAGGTTTAATTAGTAAAAATTTCTTAATGTAGTAAGGGCCTGGAATGAGGGCACGTTACAGTAACAAAGCTCAGGAACATTATTTTGTTTACAAAGGAGTCCTTAGGTTTCCTCTGTCTGGTAGGGGTTTTAACACTTACGCTGTGATCAAAACTGCGTCGCTATTAAGTGAAAGGCTGGAAATGGCATAGTGTGGTCAAGAGAGGAAAAGAATGCAGGCTCAAGGTTTTTATTTTAAGGATTAAATGCAGATTTTTGACCCAAGCATAGGTTCCAGAGAATTTCCCTTCAGCCATTAATTTTTGTATCCATGCCTTCCAAGATTTCACTGCAGACTCGGCCATCGTTTTGGAAAAAAAAAAAAAAAAAGACTGGACTGTTTCCAAAGGATCCTTTAACCTGGAGGGGTAAGGACTCTGTTTCAGGCCTGGGAAAAGATTGCAGCTTCCCTATTAACATGTGGTCAAAAGGAGCCTACCCCGTTCAGTCTTTATATTTTGCAGTGATTGCCCCCTTTTTTGTCTCCTATGTACACGTGATTCAGATTTTGAGCAACTTTCTCTGCAAATACCACTGAGCCCAAGAATTAGTATTTCTCCGGGCCTTAAGTTTGCCTCCAGGAATTTCATTAATACTGCCTTCCTGTTAAAAGGAGAAAATATACTTTAATTTTAGAATAAAATATCATTGTAGCAAATTTGGTTTTTTAAAAACTGGAAAATCAGTAAGAAGAAAATTAAAAGAATCTGTACTCCAATAATTCAGAGGTACTTGTCCTTGTAAACATATATTTAAGTTTGTTTGGGGGGCATTATGTTGTGTGTACAATTTGGTAGCTTTACTTTTAAAAATATGTTGTTTTAATTTGTATTACTAAAGCAAATTATGCCCAATAGAAAACATGAAAAATACAGAAAAAGAAAAAAAATCATCCAGAACACCACTACCAAGGAATAGCCACTGATAAGCAAATTGTATTTGTCTTAAAGTAACACTGTACCTCATTTTGTAACCCATGGTTTGTATTTAGCCATGTATAATGTACATTTTCTTATGTCAACTAAGAATGTTAATGATTTTTAGAGCCCGCATAATATTCTATCAGATGAATTAACCATTAACTATTTTCTTACTATTGAACACCAACTTTGTTTGCCAATATTTGTCCTTGTAAGAAATATTGACGTGAATACTTATGTGCAGAAAGCATTTTAAGATTTTGTAAAATAAACTTTACAATGAATATGAACTGTTTAAGGTTTGTTGGTACATATTTGATTTCCCAAGTAAATGGCATTCCATCTTGAGCGTTCTAATTACCATGCCTCAGCGTGCCACTTAAGGTCAAATCCCATCTCCTGTACTTTGGATTGCTCGCCTCTAAATTTGTTTAGTTATAAATCATTTATTCGTGGTGTATTGCTTTTGATATGGATGTGTGTCTAATAACTGGATAAGGATGTTTATGTTAAACATTTAAAAGGAATTCTTTCACTGTCAACCTGTTAGAAACACAGAAACTTCTTTTCTTTGTAACTACTTCGTTTCTGTGTATAGATGTGACACAAAAGAAACTCGTTGAATTTTTCTTTGCAGTATGGGGCAAGTATATTAACTTTGTAGTTGTCATTGTAAAATAAATGAACTAAGGGATTGTGGGCTTCCTCAGTTTAAAGGTCACTAACCAAAAAAAAAAAAAAAAGAATAAAGGCCTCTGATCATCACATATCATCATTTTATTAGTTATTTCTAGTTGTTTTGTTGTAGATACGCTGCTAGACCTTTATCCACAGGGACAGGAAAAATAGCTCTGTTGGAAGCAAGGTGTTAGGCACGGTAGTTACAAGGTTTCTCTAGATCAGTGTTGTGAAACTCGGAAACTCCCTACCAGCAAACCATTCTGTGTAGTCTGTTCTTCCAAAATTAAACTGTTTGCTACACTCATTCTTCTCTCTAAAAATCCTTTAGAGAATGTCGAGAAGTAAAAAGGAATAAGACAAATGTATGAATAATGGATATGTATCAATCAGCAACGTTTCCATGATCATCTCAAAATTACCTCAGAGACTGTGAACTCTTTCCTGGGGCAATATCCTTTCTAATCACCCCTATACTTTTTTTTTTAAAGATTATTTATTTATTAGGGGGAGAGAGAGAGCTCACAAGTAGGCAGAGAGGCAGGCAGAGAGAGAGGGGGAAGTAGGCTCCCTGCTTAGCAGGGAGCCCAATGCGGGGCTCAACCCCAGGACCCCGAGATCATGACCTGAGCCAAAGGCAGAGACTTTAACCCACTGAGCCACCCAGGCGCCCCCACCCCTATACTTTAAACAGCCATAGTCTCTCTTTAAATGAAGTCCTAATTACTAAACTTGGAATAAGATCCATCCCACTACAAGAGAGAGCACAGTTTGTTAAGAATATTTATTCAAACAGATTTGGGACTTGAAGAGCTACCATACATGGCAATCATTATTATTCTAGAAGTCGTCCTTTTGGTAGCAGAACCCCAGTGCAGAGGCTTATCTCTGGGACTATCATTTTTGAGACCAGCTACTTAATAGTCTGATTTTAGGGCGCCTGGGTGGCTCAGTGGGTTAAAGCCGCTGCCTTCGGCTCAGGTCATGATCCCAGGGTCCTG
>LNAC01000950.1:426399-457921 GCA_002007465.1 Ailurus styani | reverse complement strand
TTTAAAAAAAAAAAAAAAAAAAAAAAAAAAAAAAAAAAAAAAAAAAGAAATATATGCCAAGAAAAACCATCTGTGAACCATTCAGAAAACCCGCATATCCAAATGTCCTGGGGTCTTCGAAATGAGAGCACTCCCAGGTCCTCAGTTATAGCATAGCCAGTAAGCACTCCTCCCGGACTCCAGACATTTTACTCAAATCTGAGGAGCCCCTTGGTACCCTCCCTAGTTACAAAATATGTTCCCCGCCATTAAAGAGAGTTTTGTTCTGCAACCACTACAACAATTCCAGTTTTCTTGTGGCTACCGTTCATGTAATAAACAGCAGAAGCACAGAAGCAGTGGGGCACAGTAAACAAACACAGGCTCTGTTGAATGAAGGGTCTTCTCTCCAGCCCCTGACCCAGGAAACACAGCTTTGCTCAGGTATCAAGCAGGCAGTGCTGTGACAAAGCAAAGCATGCAACAAGTATCTATCATTCGTGTATTGATTTCCTTCTGTGCCAGGAAGGAGCACAGCGACAGATCTCGCCAACTGTGAAGGGGAATCATGGACGACAGGCCCAACGGGATGAAAACATCGGCCACCACTAGATGGCGGTCGTGGAGCTAAATAATTAGTTATTAACAGCGGTTCTCAGAACTGAGCACCATTTGTCGCTCAGTATTTACTCATTCATTCGTTCGGGAAATGATTATTCAATCCCTGCTGTGTGCCTAGCACCACAGTTAGGATACAAGGATCAGCAAAAGAAGACAGAGTCCCCCTCCACAAACCTTACGGTTCAAGGTGAGAAAATGGGCAAAGAATCACACCAGTAAAATATCACAAGTGCTGTGATACTACACAAGGGGAGAGTTAGGCTGCTGGGGAGGAAAACATCCCCAAGAAAGAGATGAGACCAAGAAGGGGAAGCTAAGTTCCGAAGAACAGAGTTGGTGAGTGAGGGGAGGGAAGGGAGCACTGGGGCAAAGGGAAGGGAGCATTGGGGCGGAAGGAAGAGCCTACAAAGGTGTTCGGGAAGACTGCACATCCATGCGGCTGGAGTCCAAGGTGCAGGACAGCAGCGTGGGAGCTGCCCATCCTGGGGGATAAGCAGGAGCCAGGCCATGCAGGGCCTCACAGGCCTTGCTCATTCGGGGGATTTGGGTCTAGATCCAAAGAGCAACAGGAGGTCACTGATGTGTTCTACGCCCTGGGAGGGGAGGGGAGAGAGCTGGGTGGCTACACTGGATTCGCCTTTGACAGGTCAGATTTGCATTCTATCAGGGTTACTTGGGTCTGTTCCAGGGATTCAGCTAAAGGGTTGGATTAGGGTAGGGGCAATGGAGATGAAAGGGCAAGATGGCCGGTGCGGGTGGGGGGATGGACACTCAATGGCGAGGGGGTGGTGCAGGAAAGGGGAGTAGCAGGGATGGCTCCCAAGCATCCAACTCAGACAGGATAGCAGATGAATGGGAAACTGAGGCAGGAGGGGGGTCTCAAATAGTGGTTGGGTAGAGACGAGTCATGAGTTCAGTGTTAGACATGCTGACTATGACAGGTTTTTGAGATATCCAGGCAGAACATCCAGAAGGGAAAGTCTAGAGTTCAAAGACAAGCACGTTGAGTCAGCTGGACAGGGATGAGAGCACTGGGGAGGGAAGCCTGAAGATACGGCAAGGCCACATGGACGAACACCTGCCACTGGTAAAGGACAGATAGAGCTGCTGAAGGCGGCACTAGAAACCTACAGACAGAAGTCAGGATAGAGATAAGGGAAGGTTTCCAAAGAATCAAAGCAAAACAAAACAAAACAAAACAGAACAACAAAACGAAGAGATAATAGGATTATAAGAAGAATGTGATTGCACTGCATTCCCCGAAAATTGCTCCTTCTCCCAAATTCACTCTTAGAGAAACGGTGTGGCCTTTACTGACCCCCCAATTGCTTAGGGAGGCTGTATCAATAGCCTGCACCAGGAACCTGAGTGTTGGCATTCCAGACACCTCCTCACACAAACAGCCTTCAGCTCAGATGGTGTGGGAGGGGCCAGCGTGGCCAGGTGGAAGGTCTAGGGCTCTGAAGGAGGGTTCTTAATATTTGGAGCACAGTTCCTTTGTCCATTCCTGCTTCAAACAGTTAAACTAACACCATCGACTTGACTTCTTCCCCCATGATAGATAATAGACACCAGAGACTTGAGTTCAAATCCCAGCCCCCTTCTTTAGAAACTGAGAGGCTAAAGGCAATTATTTACCTCCCTAAACTCTTTAGTTTCCCAAGTTTTAAAATAGGAATGCTCTGCAACTCTCATATAAATAAAAATAAAGGGAAAGGACAAAGCAAACGTGCAAAGTGTTCATTGGTGGATCCAAGATAACAGTATGATGGTAATCCTTTTGCAATATGTATCAGATCAACATGTTACATAACTCAAACTTACACAATGTAATACGTCAACTATACCTCAATAAAGGTGGGAAAAAATTGGTTAACCTGGGTGATAAGATGTTTTCAAGACTATTCTTATAGTTTTTCAATAGATTTGAAATTTTCTAAAAAAAAAAAAAAAAGTTAGGCACATAGAACAATAAAAATACCTGGTGGGGGACCATGAGTAAAGATTAAACCAGACTGGCTATTAGGTGAGAATTGTGGGGTGAGAGATGGAGAGGTGTTCATTATATTATTTTCTACCTCCTTTTTTTAAGTAGGCTCCACGCCCAACATGGGGCTCAAACTCAGGACCCTGAGATTAAGAGTCACAGGCTCTGCCAGCTGAACCAGCCAGGAACCCCCGTTTTCTATGTCAGTACCTTTTTTTTTTTCATAACAATAAGCTTTTTTTTTAAGATTTTATTTATTTATTTGACAGAGAGAAAGATTACAAATAGGCAGAGAGGCAGGTAGAGAGAAGAGGAAGCAGGCTCCCTGCCAAGCACAGAGCCTGATGTGGGGCTCAATCCCAGGACCCTGAGATCATGACCTGAGCAGAAGGCAGAGGCTTTAACCCACTGAGCACCCAACAATAAGCTTTTTTCAAAAACACAGTTGCTGTTTGGGGTAAGAGACACGCCAAGTGTCAGTAGGCTCTGTCATTCATTTAGTAAAGAGACGTCCTTAACCCCTTCCCACTTATTTTTGTTTGCTCTTCTGCCCCAGGCAAAGGTTGCCCTACGATGCCATTTCCTTCTCAGGTTTGCTCTAAAATATAATGTTTAGGTTGGGGCGGGGGGAGGGTTGTTTTTTCCTTATCCTAAAACATCTGCTGACTTAGAACACTTCAGATGACTAATGGGAAGTTTTGCACAATTCCTTGAATGTCAGAGCCCTACAGCCGAACAGCCTTCCCTTCAGGCAGGCAGACCAACTCTAAGGTATAGAAAGTCACAGGAATGCTGGGGAGAGGAATGTAGGGAGCTGAGGTCCCACCAAATTGCCCATTCACCCTGCATGCTCTGGCCAAGTTCGAGCTTCCTGAGCTCCTTCTTCCAAGGCTGCTGAGGGGGACCCCACAGCCCCAACGTTGAGAAGTGTCCCTGCCCCAGTTTGGGGGCACAAGAGCCCGCTTTGCTGCCTCATGTCCTGCCTCACTCCATCACCCCCACGTTCCAGGCACCCTAAGCAATGGGTAGTTAGTTCCCAGCTGGACTTGGCCCTCGGCCACAGACTCACCTTTGCCCTTGCTCTTGGAGTGAGCTCACGCCGGCAAGCCCTGCCCAGCATCGTCCCCAGCACTCCTGCCTCTCTACTTACCAGCTGGTAACACTGAACTAGTTGCTTAAGCTGCTAAGACTATCTTTTTCTAAAGGGTTACTATTCCCTTCTTCCTGGAATTGTTTCTGCAGATCAGGAGAGACGGCATACAGATGTGACACTTAGCATGAACAAACAGCTCAACAAATGTTATTACTGAACACATCACAGACTCGACGGAAATGATCTTATATTCCTTGCTAGACTGTGGGATCCTTGAGAACAGGGAATATATTTATCTTTTTTGTATCTCCAGTGTCTATCATAATACACCACAGATGCATGGACTTGCACATACCCATGATTCAGGATCGTGTGAGGGTTTGCTCTCACTTGTTGCAAAATACAGACTCACTGGGAACCAGGTCCTAGTTAGTGCACGGTAGCAAATGAGTGAGGATACCACCCTCTGGGGCGCCTGGGTGGCTCAGTCAGTTAAGCGTCTGCCTTGGGCTCAAGTCATGATCTTGGGGTCCTGGGACAGAGGCCGGCTGGGAGTCTCCTCCTCCCTCTCCTTTTGCCCCTCCCCCCAGCTCATGCGCTCTCTCTTTAAACAAAATCTTTAAAAAAAAGATATTACCCTCTGTGATCTTTGTCAGTATCCACCCTTCATCTCTAATATGGACAACTGTGTCTGCTAAATCGTATGTAAAGTGCCACTAAGACACTTCAAAACAAGTTTGGTCCTACCCTGTATTAGTTTCCCAGGGCTGCAGTGACAAATTCCCACAAACCAGATGGCTTAAGACAACAGAAATTTGTTCCCTCAGAGTTCTGGAGGCTAGCAGGGTGAAAATAAGGTGTTGGCAGGACTGTGCTCTTTCTGCAGGCTCTAAAGGAAAATCTGTTCCAGGTCCTCCTCCTTGCCTCGGGTGCTGGAGCACTCCTCCGCACTCCTTTACCTGTAAACACGTCCCTCCTGTCTCTGTCTCTGCAGTCACATACTCTTCTGTCTCCTGCTTATGGGTTTACATATAATGACAAGGAGGGTCCACTTTGACAATCCAAAACCTCCCCATCACAAGATCGTTAATCACAGCTGCAAGGGTTGGGGTGGGGGTTGTTTGTTTGTTTACTCTCCAAATGAAGTAACATTTCAGAGATAAGAATGCTGGGGGTGAGGGGGCTTATTTAGCACACCACACACCCGAACCCCAGTAGATTAAACTGAGGTACACTTCTAAGCTTCCCATGTGATGCTCTCGCAGCTGTAAAAACTACTGAGCCGGGCACTTACGACCGGTTTGTTAAATGAATGAACTCCACTATGAAAAATCTCCTTCTCCTCCACTGCCTGACTTTAGGGACAGCCCTCTGGGGAGAGAGACCTTTCTATCATGTTCCACCCCTAAAAAAAAGTCTAAACTCCCAAAAGTTCCTGACTCCCAAAATACAGTGGGCCACAGACACGTCCCGTCAGAGAGGAGTACGACCCTCTGCTCCTTCGGTTCCCTTTGCGATGCAAGTTTGTCCACCAGGGGCAGACGCGGTCGCTCTGGGCTGCTCCGTGTCCCCCTTGCCCCAGAAACGCTTGCGCAATCCTGAGCGGACTCACCCGGGAAAAGCTCGTGACTCAGCCCTTGTTTACAATTTGATTTGATTGAGAGAGGAAGGCTGTTGAACATCTTAGCCCGAGGCCGTTAAGGGATTCCTGAGTCCTGGGGCACCAGGTCTCAGACGACCTGAGATGAGCGACCTTCTCTGGGCTCCTCCCAGCAGAGCTGCTCCTATGAGAACACAGACTGTGCTGATAAATGTTTAACCACCAGTTCCCCAGAGGCAAAAGCCTTGGATCTGTAGCTTCACCTCTTGCTGAAACATAAGTACTCCCATCGTGACCAATTTCAAGCTACCAGCACGATGCTGCGTTCTCACCACCCAACTCCCGCCCGTCCCTGCCACTCCCAGCCACTGCCCTATGGAAAAACCACTCTTCTCCCAGTGAGAATTTGCAGGCCGGGGAGCTGGACAGGGCACCTTATGGAGGATTACTACAGAGAATCAATTACCTAATTTCGGAGACCAGATACTACTACTAGGAACAAAGGTTTAGAAGAATCACAAATCTTTACAATCCCTACCCAACATGAGAGTTGTAAGCACAAAACAACATTGACATCTTTCTCCTGTCATCAAACCACTTCTCCATCTCTCTCTCTCTCTCTCTCTCTCTCTCTCTCTCTCTCTCTTTTAAGGATTTATCCACCAATGACTCGGCCAAACACTTTTTTTTTTAAAGATTTTATTTATTCATTTGACACAGAGAGAGATTACAAGTAGGCAGAGAGGCAGGCAGAGAGAGGAGAGAGGAGAGAGGAGGAAGCAGGCTCCCTGCTGAGCAGAGAGCCCGATGCAGGCCTCGATCCCAGGACCCTGGGATCATGACCTGAGCCGAAGGCAGCGGCTTTAACCCACTGAGCCACCCAGGCGCCCCAAACACTGTTTCAAGTGCAGCGCACTCCTTCACTCAATATACCCTCACAAGAAGCCTACGAAGCAAACACTTTAACGATCTCCGTTTCAGCATATGAGTAATCTGAAGCACTAGGAAATTAGGTCAACATGCCTAAAGTCACACAAACCTGAATTGCCTTTGCAATTCCCAATAAAGAGGAGCAGAAGAGGGCACATGGGTGGCGCAGTTCGTTAAGCATCTGCCTTCAGTGGGGGTCGTGATCCTCCAGTCCAGGGATAGAGACCCGCTTCCCTTGTCTGTTGGGCTCTCTGCTCAGCGGGGAGTCTGCTTCTCCCTCTCCCTCCCCTCACTCGGGCTCACTCTTGGTCACTCTCTCAAATAGATGAATGGAATCTTAAAAAAAAGAAAAAAGAGAAGAAGAAATGACAATCTCCTAACCCAGGAACTCCTATGTCTTAGATATAGATCTTTGTAAAAATAAGGAGCAGTATCTATCCATATTTAATTGTAAATTGAACCTAATAGACACGTAAATATAACCAATAACAATGTTCACAATGATCATTCTTGGGAATAAGAGCATTTCATCTTTCCCCATTCATCTTCACTAAAAAGGCTCAAATCTCTTTGCAATTATCAATTAATTACACACCAATATTCCTCAGAGGCTAGACAGTACATTTATGGTCTGTTTTATAGTCATTTCATTGCTGTTATTAGTTATGAAAATCAGAACAACGTTATGCACCATACAATGTGTCACGCAGAGACCAGAATTAAACATGGTGATTGTTCCAGGGTTTAAAACAGAAAATAAATTCCCAAGAAATGACTATTTCATTATTAACAACACCTCAAATTCAAAGAGCATTTTATGTTTAAGTTTTTCATGTGTAGTCAATAGAGCACATGGAATATAATCTGCAGCCAGCCAGACCTGAATGCAAATTCCGATTTCTGCTCTCAGTACCGTTCTGAGTATAATTTTTAACCGCTTAACTTTATTTGGAATAAGTCAGGTTCATTTGATTGACATTCACAAATCACAAAGATGTACAGAAAAATGTTCCCAACTCAGCACTCCCCACCCCGTGCCTACCTCCTTTACTTGGAGGTAAAAAAAAGTTAAATTTTTTATATCCTTCCAGTGATACTTTGTGCATACACGGTACAAGCAAGAAAGACACATAATCTTGTACCATTTTATACCCATGTTAGCATTCTACCCTCATGGAAATTCTGATCTAGTTTCCTCTCCTATAACAGATCGGTGAGGAAGATTACATCAGAGAACCACAAAAATACCCAGCCACAGTGCGGGGCATGGAGTTAGCCCTCAGTAAAAAACCTGGGAGTTGAGGGGTCTTTGGCGTGCCTCACACTCACCCAGTGCTTGTTAATCACTGCCTGCCTCCTGCCTCCCCCCAAGTTTCCAATTTGGAAAGTCTGACGAAGACCCCATAATCTGCATCCCAACCAGCTCCTAATGCTGCAGGAGCTGCTGGTCGGAGGGTCCCTCGGGAACTTAGATGCCCACGACTGCAACTTGCAGGTCGTGCCGCTGGAGCAAGGCACTCACTCCCTGAGCTTCAGTTTTCTTATCCCGAGATAAACGAACGACTCCCATCGCAAAGGCTGTTCTGCAGGTTAGGACAGATGCCGTAAGCGCGGGGCTCTGTCGGGGCACACGCTCCAGAAATGAAGCGCCAAAGAGACGAGGGGCAGCTAGGAGGGCGGGGGATCCCCCAAGACACGCGAGCCCCGGGGGCCGGCGGGGTCGAGGGCGGCCCCATCTGCACACCGAGGTGGGGTTTCCTGCTTCGACGATCTCGTTGACTGAGCACCGCGTACCGAAACCCATCCATTCAACTGGATGGCGCTTCCTATTCAAACTGCGTGCAAGGAGCCAGCTGACCCACGTTGAACCCAAGAGCCACGTGGGCGCGCGGGACCCGGCCCATCCAGAGCTCCGCCCACACGCGCCCCGCCGCGCTCCGGACTGGCTGCGCGCGGACGTGCGGCCGCCACGGGAGGAAATGGCGGCGGGGGCGGGTGGGGCCGGGCGCGGACGGTCGCCAGGGGGCAGTCGCGCGTCTGCGGGCCGCGGCCGGCTGGAACCGGTCTGGCCGGAAGTGGGGGCGGTGCCTTGGCTTCCGCAGCGACGCGCCACGTGCGCGGCCGGGAAGGACTGGAAAAAACAACAAAATGGCGGCGGTTGGGGGTGGGGCCAGCTGGTGCCCTCGAGCTCGCGGGTCCCCTAAAGGGCGGCGGCGTTGGCGGGGCCCGGCGGGTGTGTGGAGTGGGCTGCGGGGCGCGCTGTGTCCTCTTGTCCGGCGCCCGCAGGCCGAGCCTGCGCTAGGACGCGAACAGCCGCGGTGGGCTGTGGACCCCGGGCCCTAGGTGTCCCCGAGGGTCACTGCGGCGCGTTCGCATGAAGCCCGCCGGCCTGCTTCCCAGTCATTGTCCTAGGTTTTGGGGGTTTTGTGGGGTTTTTGTTTCTTTTTTTGGTTTGGTTTGGTTTTCCTTTGGGGGTTGGTGGGGGTTTTCTGTCCCTGCGTTTGCGGTTCCTTGCGAACGAGGGCAGCAGATAGGCTCTCCGCGGGGCGTTTTCTTAACTGAGGGAGAGGTTAGGGGCGGTAGATAGAGCCCTGCGAGTCCTAGTTGGCTCGAAATGCAGTCCCTCCTGTTTCCAGCAGTTTTGATGACCCGTTTCCTGCCTTTGTTCAGAGTCAGAACTGCATCCCTCTTGATGGAGGGGGAAAGAAAAATTCTCCGTGCTCTGGCCTTGAAAGTGGCCTCCCCGCCCTGTCCCAAGTGTCGTTGGAATGCGTGTGACCTGTTTGTGCAGGTCCCGGAGCTGCCCTGGGACCGCGATTGTGTAGCAGAAGCCGCAGCTCTGTTCGTTGTTTCCTATCGTCCACCCCAGTCGTGCTTTCAAAAAGAGAAATGTAGATGTCGGTGCTTATGTGTCACACAATACAGGAAAAAAGAAAAGGCAAAAATCGCCTGGGTTTCATGGCTTTTACATAAAGGCCTGCCCCCTCCCCTTCTTGTGCATGGATCTGCACCTGGAAAACCGAGCCATTCTGTCTCTACCTGGCCAATTGCCCCGGCTCGATTTTCCTAACTCACCGTTTTATTTTCTATGAGGTTGAGACGCAAAAAGAGTCAGTCTGGGTAAAAATAGCCATGCTGCTTGTGATGGTATATTTAGAATAAAGGAGACGTTTGTCCTTTATTTTATTTATAAATCTGTCGTCTTTGCGTTTCAGATGCTCTCATTCTTGGTACATTGTGAGGTCATTTAGCAAGTCTGAAATGATGTGACCGTTGGGGGGGCGGTGTTTTTAAATAAAACTTGCCTCCCAAAGGTTTGGGAGGTTTAATTAGTAAAAATTTCTTAATGTAGTAAGGGCCTGGAATGAGGGCACGTTACAGTAACAAAGCTCAGGAACATTATTTTGTTTACAAAGGAGTCCTTAGGTTTCCTCTGTCTGGTAGGGGTTTTAACACTTACGCTGTGATCAAAACTGCGTCGCTATTAAGTGAAAGGCTGGAAATGGCATAGTGTGGTCAAGAGAGGAAAAGAATGCAGGCTCAAGGTTTTTATTTTAAGGATTAAATGCAGATTTTTGACCCAAGCATAGGTTCCAGAGAATTTCCCTTCAGCCATTAATTTTTGTATCCATGCCTTCCAAGATTTCACTGCAGACTCGGCCATCGTTTTGGAAAAAAAAAAAAAAAAAAGACTGGACTGTTTCCAAAGGATCCTTTAACCTGGAGGGGTAAGGACTCTGTTTCAGGCCTGGGAAAAGATTGCAGCTTCCCTATTAACATGTGGTCAAAAGGAGCCTACCCCGTTCAGTCTTTATATTTTGCAGTGATTGCCCCCTTTTTTGTCTCCTATGTACACGTGATTCAGATTTTGAGCAACTTTCTCTGCAAATACCACTGAGCCCAAGAATTAGTATTTCTCCGGGCCTTAAGTTTGCCTCCAGGAATTTCATTAATACTGCCTTCCTGTTAAAAGGAGAAAATATACTTTAATTTTAGAATAAAATATCATTGTAGCAAATTTGGTTTTTTAAAAACTGGAAAATCAGTAAGAAGAAAATTAAAAGAATCTGTACTCCAATAATTCAGAGGTACTTGTCCTTGTAAACATATATTTAAGTTTGTTTGGGGGGCATTATGTTGTGTGTACAATTTGGTAGCTTTACTTTTAAAAATATGTTGTTTTAATTTGTATTACTAAAGCAAATTATGCCCAATAGAAAACATGAAAAATACAGAAAAAGAAAAAAAATCATCCAGAACACCACTACCAAGGAATAGCCACTGATAAGCAAATTGTATTTGTCTTAAAGTAACACTGTACCTCATTTTGTAACCCATGGTTTGTATTTAGCCATGTATAATGTACATTTTCTTATGTCAACTAAGAATGTTAATGATTTTTAGAGCCCGCATAATATTCTATCAGATGAATTAACCATTAACTATTTTCTTACTATTGAACACCAACTTTGTTTGCCAATATTTGTCCTTGTAAGAAATATTGACGTGAATACTTATGTGCAGAAAGCATTTTAAGATTTTGTAAAATAAACTTTACAATGAATATGAACTGTTTAAGGTTTGTTGGTACATATTTGATTTCCCAAGTAAATGGCATTCCATCTTGAGCGTTCTAATTACCATGCCTCAGCGTGCCACTTAAGGTCAAATCCCATCTCCTGTACTTTGGATTGCTCGCCTCTAAATTTGTTTAGTTATAAATCATTTATTCGTGGTGTATTGCTTTTGATATGGATGTGTGTCTAATAACTGGATAAGGATGTTTATGTTAAACATTTAAAAGGAATTCTTTCACTGTCAACCTGTTAGAAACACAGAAACTTCTTTTCTTTGTAACTACTTCGTTTCTGTGTATAGATGTGACACAAAAGAAACTCGTTGAATTTTTCTTTGCAGTATGGGGCAAGTATATTAACTTTGTAGTTGTCATTGTAAAATAAATGAACTAAGGGATTGTGGGCTTCCTCAGTTTAAAGGTCACTAACCAAAAAAAAAAAAAAAAGAATAAAGGCCTCTGATCATCACATATCATCATTTTATTAGTTATTTCTAGTTGTTTTGTTGTAGATACGCTGCTAGACCTTTATCCACAGGGACAGGAAAAATAGCTCTGTTGGAAGCAAGGTGTTAGGCACGGTAGTTACAAGGTTTCTCTAGATCAGTGTTGTGAAACTCGGAAACTCCCTACCAGCAAACCATTCTGTGTAGTCTGTTCTTCCAAAATTAAACTGTTTGCTACACTCATTCTTCTCTCTAAAAATCCTTTAGAGAATGTCGAGAAGTAAAAAGGAATAAGACAAATGTATGAATAATGGATATGTATCAATCAGCAACGTTTCCATGATCATCTCAAAATTACCTCAGAGACTGTGAACTCTTTCCTGGGGCAATATCCTTTCTAATCACCCCTATACTTTTTTTTTTAAAGATTATTTATTTATTAGGGGGAGAGAGAGAGCTCACAAGTAGGCAGAGAGGCAGGCAGAGAGAGAGGGGGAAGTAGGCTCCCTGCTTAGCAGGGAGCCCAATGCGGGGCTCAACCCCAGGACCCCGAGATCATGACCTGAGCCAAAGGCAGAGACTTTAACCCACTGAGCCACCCAGGCGCCCCCACCCCTATACTTTAAACAGCCATAGTCTCTCTTTAAATGAAGTCCTAATTACTAAACTTGGAATAAGATCCATCCCACTACAAGAGAGAGCACAGTTTGTTAAGAATATTTATTCAAACAGATTTGGGACTTGAAGAGCTACCATACATGGCAATCATTATTATTCTAGAAGTCGTCCTTTTGGTAGCAGAACCCCAGTGCAGAGGCTTATCTCTGGGACTATCATTTTTGAGACCAGCTACTTAATAGTCTGATTTTAGGGCGCCTGGGTGGCTCAGTGGGTTAAAGCCGCTGCCTTCGGCTCAGGTCATGATCCCAGGGTCCTGGGATCGAGGCCCACGTCGGGCTCTCTGCTCAGCCAGGGAGCCTGCTTCCTTCTCTCTCCTCTCTCTGCCTGCCTCTCTGCCGACTTGTAATCTCTCTCTCTGTGTCAAATGAATAAATAAAATCTTTAAAAAAAAAAAAAGTCTGATTTTACAAGTACATGGCAATAAACATGCAAAGATTTTTTTAAGTTATATCAGTGCTGTATATCTGAGATTAAAACCTGTTATTAGAGATTCATCCACTGTAATCCCTTCAAAAACAGCTCTAGATTTTTCTTGTTTTATCATTTGGATTTCACTGATGATACCCAAGACAGCAAATGGATGAACGTTTTACATGTTAGTTCTTTTTTTTTTTTTTTTAAGATTTTATTTATTTATTTGACACAGAGAGAGAGATCACAAGTAGGCAGAGAGGCAGGCAGAGAGACAGGGAGAGGAGGAAGCAGGCTCCCTGCTGAGCAGAGAGCCCGATGCGGGCCTCGATCCCAGGACCCTGAGATCATGACCTGAGCCGAAAGCAGAGGCTTTAACCCACTGAGCCACCCAGGCGCCCACATGTTAGTTCTTTTAAGGGACAAATGACTTTGAGCAGCTTTTGGGAGTTATATAGCTCTTAGAAACTTGTCTCCTTGGAGCTGAAGTTTAAAATCTGCCTCTGATATAAATGAAGAAAGGGGATGGAAGTAGGAAGGAGGAGAAGCAGAAGAAATATATTTTTTAATACTTAAAGACTATTTAATATTCTTTAATCTCAAAAACATCTTTTCCACTCTCAGGTAGAGTTATGACCAGCAGTGAAAGGCAGAGGTCTCATCTACTTGCCCCTTGAGTCAGCCCTGCCAGAAATAATAGAGGGAATCCAGGTTGTCTCGTGTCCTTGATGTTAGGCCCCAGAGTCTACACTGCTCCATGGGCAAGTTGTGGGCACATTCCAGCAGCGCTGGGGCTCTGTGGACCAATGCATCATTACCTTCTAGTCTCCCCAAAATCTCCTGCCCCCCATATCTAATAGCCCTAAAGTTCTCATTCTTTCAAGGCTCCATGGAGCAGTGGTTAACAGTCGGGGCTTAGGACTCCGAGGAAGCTGGAGTTGGGTTCTGTGACTTACAAACTGTGACCTTAGGCAGGGTAACCTGTCTAAGTCTCAGCTTCCTTCCCTGTAAATTGGAGCTATTTCTTTCTTTGTGGTGAGAATTAAATGATGGTCAGTACACAGTGCTTAGTGTAGCACTGACACAAATAAGCTCTCAGTAGAAGGCATTGATTATTAATCCCTCTACTTCTTTAATCCATCCTCTACCTGCACTCAGTTCCTCATTCTTCTTTGGCCAGTTGCTTCCTGACAGGTCTACAGAGCTGTCCTGCCTGGTGCCCTGAGCAGCTTGCTGTTCCTTGTACCAGTCTTCCCGTTAAATGTACCCTTAGCTCTTTTATCTGCCTGGCAAACTCCTACTCATTCAACAAAATTCAAACCTCAATATCCTGATGATGAAAGTATAAATTGATGTAATTCCTTTAAAGGGAAATTTTTACAAAAGTAAATGTACCATCCTGTAGATCCAGGAATTTTGTTTCCAGGAATGTACCCTGTATATATCCATCCTCACACATGGGGCAAAAAGGGAGTGTATGTAAAAATACTATTTGTAACAGCAAAAGATTGTAAAACCCTACATGTCCAATAGAGCTCTAGTATCAAAATTTTAATTTATCCCTATTAGGAAATACTATGGAGCTATTAAAAAGAAGTAAATAGCTCTACAAGTACTGATTTCCAAAAGATATTGTTACATGAAAAAAACGGCATATAAAAGTTGAGTAGAAGACACCTCCGTTTGTCCAAAAGAAAGAAGGTGGATGGTACATTTATATTATATTTATATTGTTGAAATGGTGGTAGTTGCCTCTGATGGGCAGTCAAGGGTCTGAGTGAGGAAAGAGTTCCTTTTCACTATTTTTTTGTTCTGTTGGGAAATGACTAACCACTTGTATAAAATATTAAATTTCTTTAAATTAAAAAAAAAACAAAACCTCAATTCCGGAATCTTTTCTTTTGGGAAGGCTTGGCTGGCCCTCTCCCTCCATTTCCAGCCAATTTCTCCCTCCATACTTCCTGAGTTGCCCTTGTGTTTTGAATGTAATTCATCCCATTCTATTGAATGTAACTGTCTACAAGACTGGTTTCCTTAGAAAACCAAGAGCATCTAAGAAGCTAGGACTGATATTGTATTCATTTAAAAAAAAAAAGATTTTATTAATTTATTTATCCCAGAGAGAGAGAAAGAGAGAACTCGAGCAAAGGTAGAGGGAAAAGCAGACTCTGCGTTGAGCACAGAGCCTGATGTGGGGCTCAGTCCCAGGACCCTGGGATCATGACCTGAGCCGAAGGCAGAGGCTTTAACCCACTGAGCCACCCAGGCGTCCTACTTATGACTTTTCACTGTTCTTGTAATCATTGTTGGTGTGTCCTGTTATGTTTGATTTTTTTTTTTAAATCCAGTCTCCTCAAACTCCTTGCCTTTGAGCGTGCAGTATTCTCTACTAATGTCCCTTCCCATGTTGGCTGCTCAGTCTCCGACATTCAAAGTCACTTCCTCTTTGCGTTGGTGGTATAGTGGTGAGGGTAGCCACCTTCCAAAGGCACTTCCCCTTTGAACCCTTCCTGTTTTTACCCTGCCTTTGTCAGATAAACTTGATGTTCCCATGGCTCTCTGATCAAACTTGTGATCACTAGTCATTTATTGTAATTACCATTTCGCCTGTTAGTTCACCTGACAAAAATAAGGATTCCTGGAATTTATGCCTGACACACAGCAGGCACTCAATAAATAATTGTTGCATGAATGGACGAATGAGCGAGGTAATAGTAAGTGCTCACGATATTTTGATGGGCTGCATGAGATAGCCATCTGTTTACTTATTTGGGGCAGCACAGCTGGATGCTGTGTGTGTCACATCCACACCTCAGCCTGGCATCTTGAACCGGGAGCTCTAGGTAGTGGTTACCACTCTGATGCAGGTGGAGAAACCTAATTAAATGTGTCCTTTTTAAGTCCCTTAAAGCAGGACTGCCAGATTTAACAAATACAAATACAAGTTGCCCAGTTAAATTTGAATTTCCAATAAGCAACAATATTTTTACTGTAGTTATGCCCCAAAGATTGCTTTTACTAAAAAAAAATTTTCATTGTTAATCAGAAATTCAAATTTGACTGGATGTTCTGTATTTTATCTGTCAACCCTATCACGAAGGCCAAATTCCCAAACCCTATCTTCCTGTGTTCAGACCCAGTTAATTCCTAGAGAATTTTACAAACTATGCGGTCTTATCATCTTCATGAAATAAATAAATAACCCAAATCTCCCAACTCGCTAGGATTTTTTTACACATTTAAAAATTTTGCTTCCTGGGCGCCTGGGTGGCTCAGTGGGTTAGGGCCCCTGCCTTCGGCTCAGGTCATGATCTCAGGGTCCTGGGATCGAGGCCCGCATCGGGCTCTCTGCTCGGCAGGGAGCCTGCTTCCTCCTCTCTCTCTGCCTGCCTCTCTGCCTACTTGTAATCTCTCTCTGTATCAAATAAATAAATAAAATCTTTAAAAAAAATTTTGCTTCCTGCCAAAACTCCTTTATTATATTTTAACCATTAGAGTTAGATTCTAATTTATAGAAATTGAGACTCTTAGCCACTTAATAGTAGATAGAATTGGATCTGCAAGGGAAAATCCATGTGACTCCTTCCATTTGAATCTTCTGGATATTTTCTCTCGGTCTCTGGGGTCTACGGTATGTCTTTGGTACTAGGAGATTATGTCTCAGCATCGTAGGGCAGCAGGGCTGGTCTGGACCCTGAGAAACTTTGAACTGCTGTTTATGTCTTAAAATGCTACTTTCCTGTGGAGAGCCGCACTACCAAGCTCTGATACCTGCACTGGCCAGCTCAGCAGCCATTAAGTGTTTTTATAGGCTACGCTTTGCATGACAAGACTATTTTAAAAGTTAGAAACATCATCTGATCTGAAAATGGGCATTTTCAGATTTCAGTCTCTTAGCACCGGTAAATTACCTCGCAGGCCAAAAATGCAGGCACTAACAGCGACTGCACATATTTTTGTTTCCAAGGAACATTTCCCATGACATGAAAGCACATTCCCCTGCGGCTTGGAAGTGAATGACAACTCTCCACGATACACCTTTTTGCTACATGTAACTAGTTTTCCCTGCGGTTCTAGAAAGTAAGATAGTGTCACAAGTGTCATCCCCTCTTTAACATACAAACTTGAAAATTACAGGCTGAGCATTGTCCTAGGTGTCTAAACTCATGCGAAGAAAAAAAAAATTCCCTGAGTACTCAAATAGCACAGTTGTGAATTCTGAAAAACACAAACGACCATCAAAAATTACTAAGAAGTGTCGATGGAATGTGAGAGAATTTACATTAGCGGGGGGAAAGGGTCATTTAAAAAAGAGCTTGGAGTGGACATGTAAAGTGACTTAATATGGCAAAGAGGCATGGGAAAAATGGTTCAGTCCCGGAATGGAAAATCAATTTGCCAGGGCCACGGTAAGACTGAAACATCACCTCCACATTTCCGGAGGATCCCTTGTGACACGCCTTTTTGAGCACATAAGGAGCGAATGGGTATGCGTGATAGCAGTTTACAACAGAAAAGACAACTACCACCCGGCAAACCAACAGAGGAGGAAGAGAGTGAAGGACCATCTTTCAAATTTTGAAATGGACTGAACAGACATTCATTATGTCAAGAGCTTTACTTTGACCCCGCTGTTTCCAAGATGGCTTCTAGTAAATATTGCTTGGTAAGGGGAATAAATTCAGAGCCACGGAGTGTAGTAGAATATACCCTCGATGTTTACGTTGCAAAAACCAGGAGAATTATGTTATTTATTTGTTCTTTCAAAAAAGTAAGACAGAATAAACTACCGCTTAACTTGTAAATCATAAAAGCTTCGCACATGAAGAAAGTTCTTTGAGGACCAAGAAGCAGGAAAAATCTTATAGGTTATTTATTCTACTGTAAAAACTGATCTATGAAGAGAGGATAAATTTTCTGATCCATGCTGAACCCATCCTGTTGCCTCTTAAACACATTTATCTTGTTTTCAGGGTTTTGGGTTTTTTTTTTGTAATTTTTAATATGTTATAATTTGTCAATCCATCTGTCAAAAATAGATTTACTTTTCTTCATAGCCCATTTTTAAGCCTGTTGCATAGTCAGTGTAACTTTATTCCTGAAGTTGTTCTTTTTGTCCCGTTCCTGTGCGGTTTAGTGGCTCTTTCTGCACCAGAGTAGATATTTCAGGTGTTTGGAGGGTTCCCCCCCCCCTTTCTTGGTTATGAGGAAGCCTATTTGTTTCGACATTATTTGCCTAATTATAAACTAGTCCTAGACACTTCGAACTGAATTTTATTTCCTTCGGAAGATAAAATGGAAACCTCCCAATTTAGTTTACAAGGGCAACTAGCGCAAGGGCTTTGGGTAGGAAATGTGAGGGTACCTTTAAGAGCAGCCGCGGTAATTTTCCACCGCCTGGACAGCCCCGCCCACGCGGCAGGCGGCGGGGGTGCGGCGGTGTGCGGCTGCGCGGCGCGACGCGCGCCTCCCGTTGCCTGGATACCGCCTCCTCCACCCCCGGCCCCCGAAGCCCTTTTGTTTCCAAGATGGCCTCCGAGTTCTGTCTTAATGCGCCCGGAACAAAGCCAATTGAACACTCTTAAGCTTAGGAGAAAGCAAGAATTGTGTGGTTGGCTTTAAGAGTGTTCAGTGTCAATATTTATTTACTATTATAACTTTACGAAAATCCTCTCTTGGGTTGCCTGGATGGGAGAAAAATCGGGGAGTGCCTCAGGGTGTGTGAGGCATGGTCTCTTAGCCTTTCCCTGACAGAGTTTTTGGCCTCAAAGTTGGAGATATGTTCGTTTCTTTTGATAAGAATTCTGTTTTTTCCTGTTAAACTAGCTCAGGAAGAAGTCTTTGCAGTTTTAAACTGGACTCTGATGCTAAACGTTTAAGACCATATAAAATTATGTGGCGCTCAATTAGGGTAGTCCCCCGCCCCCAGCCGTGTCCGTTCTTTAAAAATACCTGTTGATTTTTCTCTGTTTCTCTTTCTTGAAAGGTTAGTTTAAACCCAAATTAATCTCATTGTACCATTATCATGATTATAAGATGGCAAATGCATCTGGGGATAGGAATTATGTTTTATTCATCTTTATTGTCCCAGAGGTGTTTCTGCCTGTAACAAATCTTGGGATAATGTAGCTAAATAATCCTAATTAACTTTTGAGGCTTTTTTTTTTTTAACTACGCCAAGCACTGTGCTATGAGGCGGGTCCTGTGAGATAGCATTTATCTCCCATTTTACAGGTGGGGAAACTAAGGCACCGGGAGGTTCAGTAGTTACCTGAAGCACCACAGCAAGTAAATGGTGACAGGGAGATTCAAACCCGGGCAGCGTGAGGACAGCCTGCGCCAGACTGCCCTGTGCCATACTCCCTCTGAAAATACTGCCGGGAGTCCGTGATGTCTTCTAATTGCAGCACTTTCAGGGAGGAGCATGGAAGTCTCTTTCCCTGAAATATGTTCCTCTTTGTTGTGAATAGACTTTTCACACTTAAATCAGGGCATTTAGATCCTTACCAGAGCCCGAGCTGGAAGACACAGACTCAACCAACCTTGGTGGCAGGTGTTGGGGCAATATAATTAAAAACAAAACCTCCTGCCAACCCAAAGAAATATCTCCACAAGTAGAAGAGAAAGAAAACAGTTTTATTATTGAATAGAGAAAATATTAAGCCAAAATAGGATGTGCATCACAGGCAATCCGTTGAGAGATCGAAAGGACAGGAAGAAATGTCACCCATTTGCACTGCTAAGCAGATACACCCTATTACGTACCTGTTCTCAAAATAAACAACTCAAGTTGTTTAGTTCTCAAGTAAGAGGACTTGACACCATTTGTTACACATAGTTCATCTTAAACTCACCTTGGCAATCGGTAGCTGGTAATCTGTATTAGCTAATTAGCATTATCCAAAGGAAAAAGTAAATTTACATCTTTATGACAGGAGGTAGGTCTGCAAATTAGAACCAGGAACCTAAGTTAGACTCCTACCCTCCCACAGAAACTGGGAAATAGGGATGCTATCTTCCTTGGTGATTCCATTTCAAAGAGATGGCTCCCAGGTCATTGCGAAAGATATTCCGGGGTTGAAAAGCCGACAAAAGGCTTCCTTAGCTTTTAAAAAGGTTTACATACTTCTCAAAGGGGTAGGTAATTTACAATAATAAATTTTCTTAAAGTGAATGCTGAAAGAAAACTGGGGGGGGGTCTCTTTCCCTTTCTGTACTAGGGAAATTTATTTAGAATTATATTTACCCTGACACAAGATAGACAACTCAGGTCAGCTGTTCCAATCAAAGACTGCTTGCATTCAGATTTTCACCACACTAGCCCACCTCTTCCCCAGACATAATAATGAGTCAAATAGTAGAACAGCAGGAGAAGCATTACCTAATGCTGAGAGTTAGGTTTTCTATTTTGATTCGAATTCTTACTTCCTGGTTTCTTTGAAATTGCATCTAATTTCTAGCAGATGCTGAGTGAATTTGCGTGCTGCACTAGACCATGAAAATGCGTCTAAGAACTCCCAAGCAGACAACTAGCTTTCATGTACTTTTGAGTTCAGTCTTAACTCTTCTGTCCTCACTCTTGGTTGCACAGCCTTGGAGACGTCTGACAGGAAGGACCTTCCCCTCCCCCAACCTCTTAAGCCTCCACTGACCTACCTCAGCTCCTCAGCTTCTTTAACGAAAGGCTCAGGTTGCTTGGCTAAGGCCTCCGCGCCGTAGCACGTGGTGATACCGGACACTGGACCACCTTCCTCTAGGTTTCTGCTTGCCTTGCTCAACTAGCAACGCAGCTCACCCATACCTTCCTTCTGGAATCCTTCACTGAGCAGCCTCCCTGCTTACTAGCCTTCCTCTCACTTGGTCTCCCCCGGGCTCTGGACCACTTGGTAACTTCTTCTATATCTATGAGGATGTAAACATGTTTAATGTATTATTCTATAAACTTCTTGAGATAGAAGATCTTTGTTAACAACAACAATAACAACGACAAAAATCTTTAAATTCCCAACACCTCACAGCAGGGTACCTAGAAGAGCAGATCTAAGATCTTAAACTGGTGAGTCACAGGCTTCATCCAGCCCCACCAAACTATTTTGTTTGACTCTTAAAACAAAAAAAAAAAGTTTTTTAAATTCCAGGTCACATTTTAAAATCTGGATTTACATACAAATCAGAGAATTTGACTTCTCTTTCAAAATAAGATGTGACTATCCTGGGTCTGTTTCCACAAAGCAGCAGGTACTGAGTACAGAGACTAGCCACTGTAGATGGGACAGAGCTCTCCACTTTGCCTCAGGCTTTGCCACTCCTTATCACTTTCCCACTGAAGCTAAGTATGAGGCCTCATTTAAAGTGAGTGCACACTGATGTTTTTCTTGGAGTAAAATACTTCTCAGGACCGAAAGCGAGGAAGCAAGACTAAAAAGCATCTTTCAAGGATAATGGGAGAGAGCCCATTTTGTGGTAGGGGAGAAGAGTTGCCTCTGGGTTGATTAGGCACATAAAATACATCCGTCTCTGTTTTTCTTAAATCCACCTGCTTTGTTTATTATCTTCCTGGCCAATACAGATATTTGAATTTTTTAACCAGTAGGGTAGATACTCAGAAGCTGTTTGAAGAAACAACGGGAGGAAGAAGAAAGGAAAAATAAGTTTAGCAAAAATTCCAGACTTTTCTATCCAGCTACTTAAACAGACTTTCCAATTTATCACCTTTAGCCAGTCCTTCGGTTTCACCCTGAACATCTCTTCTGCCGTTTGCTGCTGTTGGCTTGGGTGTGTACATGATACTCAGATTCCTATAGCCACTACCGTAGCAAAAACCGAGGAGGTAAATTCACACATATGCTTTGTTCTTGATGACTCCACAGGCCTAGAATACCAACACAAAAAAGTTCACTTCATGCAGGTAATTAGTTTTCAGAGGATTATTATTCACAACACTTTAAGATAGATAGTGTATAATGGATAGAACTGAGAGCTATTTTGTAAAACTTAAAAGAAAAAATTGTGAGTCCTGTTGCAATCAGTGCTTACATATCACAATGAGCATCTAAATAAATACTATCTTTTCTCTCTAAACACAAGTGAGATAAGAGTCACCAATGCACATACAAAGGAGGAGGATATTGGTATTCGTCTCACATAAAACTGATCAAGATAACAAAACCATACTTAAGAAGTTATAAACATTGTTTAATAGAGCTTTTGTTTTCGAGGAAGGGTTTTTAATTACCATTTCCTCCTAAATTCTCATAGCTTAGATTTACATTATTTGAACAAGAATCCTATCCAGTTTAATGGAGTAGAGAATCTTTCTGAACACCTTGAGTGTTTGCTGTCTTTTAATGGCATTATTGCGTATGGAGTGATAAAATGGAGCCAATGCAAAGTTTTTCTTTCTCCCCTGAACGTGCTGTGACGTGAAATAAACCTCAAGTCATCTGTCTCCTTTTCCTTGCCTGGGATTTAAAAGCCACTAAATTATTGTCTTGCCTGGCCATCTCTGTCCTTTTCAAATGTGTGGAGCTGCTCCGGCAGTGGTTGGTGGTGGGATCGGTTTAAGAAAAGCCTCACAGTTGATTCTGACAATATCCTGCCCTTAAGAACCCCCGGTTTTCCTTTTAGGCCCACTTAAAAACAAGTGAGGGATTCTATAGGAGAATTTTACAATTGTTAAACTCATTGTGAAAGAGTTCTAAGGGCACTTGGAGAAACAACAACCCGCCATGCAAATTGCATTTCCTTTGGACTTGAGAAAAGCTGAATGAACCTTCCAGCCACTAGAAAAAACCTAAAGCAAAGTTGGCGTCCAGAGACCCGAGTTTTGATGAAAAGGCTCCCTAAGGATGAGGGGAAAGTGGCTATACTGCTGAGAAATGGAAATAAATTGCCTCTTTCAGCACCTAGAAGCTGCCCAGAAATTCAAATTCTGTTCTCCGTTAGAAAGCCCAAACATATTGCACGTAGTAGGGTTTGTTTATTCTGCACATCTCATCACAGTCCTCCAGATATTTTAACAGCCGTGCTTGACTATGTGACTGGCACAAGCACCACAAAATCTGTAGTAGCTAGGGAAGCTCATTGGCAAATAGATTTCTTGCATGTGATGTAACACAGTCTCATTCAGAGAACTACACATTTCCTTGCAGTTAGATGTGGGAAACTGAAGCTCTGATTATTACTATTTCTCTAGGCATGCTGCAATAATTGTGTCCTTTCTGCAAAAATGGAGAAATATTTACTCTTTGCAGGTTTTCGTTAGCTTCAACAAGGGTAATTGCAAATATTTTGATATCTTGCTTTATTTTAAGGATACCGACAATCAAAGAAAGATCCCCAATTTGCTAAATTATAGCGTTGGAAAGAGAGGGAAATATTTTTTTTTTGTTATTTTGATTCTTTCTCACTTGGGATCTGCATGAGTTTCCATCCATGGCATGGAGTAGCAGCCCTGTATGTCATAAGAAACCAGCACAAACCAAACCAGCCACCTATTACTGCAATGATTTGAAGGATACGATGTGAGCTGACTTATGTCAATTACAAGAAAGGCTTCTACTGCCATTTTATTAATCATCCTATTTAATCTTCATATCCTACGCATCTTCCCTTTTCTTCAAATACTAACTGTCCTTGTCCTTATTCTAAGTCAAACTGCCTTGAATCTATTCAGGGCTGTTACTTAACTTGATGAGGAAAACACTCTGCTGTGTGCTAAGCTCTCAGATTTGAGGTGGAACCTAGATCCTGAGTCTGCACAGGACTTTTTCCCTTGCCTTTCTATATTCATTTCATTTTTCCACATCTTCCTTTTGAATATTTTCCTAGAAATACCTAAACCGTAGGGAAGTTGACGGTAGAGGCCATAGAAACAAGAGTTCAATATGTGTTGTACGTGGCACACTTTGCAGAAAGGTGGTGGTACAATGTCTCTACAGTCTGGCTCTCAAGCTTTGGGGCCAAGATGTACTTATCAAAGGCAAAGATTCCACAGTCCAGGAAAAAATCTACCAATCCAGTTTCCCAAGGTGTATATAACTTGCTGACACCAAAGAAGGGCGCCATATGGGGAAGTGTGAGGTAGGGCACGAACAGTAATACACTGCTTTAGAAACAGGCGATGTGAAAGACTCATCTACAGGCTTTGATGCATGCGTGTCTTCAATCTGGCTATGGGAAACGATCAGTCAAAATTTCCATTTCTACAAAGCGTGAGTAAAAGAAAACGGGAGAGGTTTCAACCAAGTTTGTTTTGTGTTAGAGGACTGTCACACAAGCTGTAAACAAAAGGACCCCCAGCTTTCGGCCTCTTTCTGTTTGTAGACAGTAAATTTAAATCCTTTGTCCCCACAGACCAACTCAACTGCAGTAACCTTGGCTACGGAGGCTGCAGAAGAAACACACTCTTCAGATTTCCAGTTCTATATTCAGTTTTAGAAAATTGGTTATGGTGGGGCACCTGAGTAGTTCAGTTGTTAAGCGTCTGCCTTCGGCTCAGGTCATGATCCCCGAGTCCCAGGATTGAGCCCCGCATCGGGCTCCCTACTTGGTGGGAAGCCTGCCTCTCTCTCTCTCACTCCCCCTGCTTGTGTTCCTTCTCTCACTGTCTCTCTCTCTGTCAAATAAATAAATAAAATCTAAAAAAAAAAAAGAAAAAAGAAAGAAATTAAATTGGTTATGGTAAAAGGGGAAAAAACAATTTTACTTTGCCTGGGTTACTGACACCAAGAAGCACTCCTCAGACGTAGGGAGGGGAAACAATGAGTCATTCATGCTGTCAGCCCAGGTGGTGCCTGAATTCCAGACAGAGGCTGCCCGAGTTAACCCCTGCGGGCCTCCTCTCGGAGAGGAGAGAGGGCTCGGCCAGCCTGCCCAGGGCTCCCTGCGGCGTCTGGGGGAAGCAGGGCGGCCTCCTGGAGCAGGCTGGGGCTGGAAGGGAAGGTGAAGTCTGTCACCAAGGCCCTACCTCTGCTGGGCCAGTCCCACGGGGCCTCAGGGCTGTTTGTCACCGCCTGATTGGCTCCAGGAGAGGGGTGGGGAAATGGAAACACTCTGCCCAGGATATATTTAGTTGAAGTGCAGCTGGGGGAGGCTGAAACAAGGGAGCTTTTGTCCTCACGCTCAAATGTTTTTCTTAGCTCGGCAAGGGTGAAAAACTTCAGCCACGTACTGGTTTCTTTTCCTTCCCCTCCATTTTTCTCTTCTTCAGTGGTGGTAGTGGGGTTGTTCTTGTTCGGAAAGCAGAGGATTTTTTGTGGTTTGGTGTCTAAGACGTTACGGAGCCATTTTGAGGCCGAGTTGACACAAAAATGGAAAGCACACGCTCTTGCTGGAAGACGCAGTTAAGAAATCTAGATGTTTCTTAACATGCTGTATACGTTTGTATTCTTGCAATTAATTTTCTGTCAGTTCAAAGTGGAAGTTAGGTATTTCCAAATGTCTTTACTTGGGTGAATTTATGGACTTTGAAACATAATTAAGTTTTATAAGCTGACAGAACCCTGTTTCACTTGAGTTGATTCACATTTTCCAGTAATGAAAGATTTACTTCTGCGCTGATGAGCACAGCTTCTTTGCAACAGATTACTGATGAGCCATGTAATGGCTCCTCAGAAAGCCACTGAGAGCTGCCACCTTGCTACCACACTTTATGGCCACTATGTAAATGCTGTAGATTAGGGGTACATTGTCTACTATTAAGTAGCATAGGAAATACATTAAATGAAAATCCCATTTGCAGTTAAGAACCAAGGGCAAAAACTTCTGAACAAGAAGCCTATGGTTTTGGTGATACTTTGGAAACCAGTTGTATTAGTATTAGTCAGGGATCTTTAGATAAACAGAAGCAAGAGTATATATATTTGGAGAGAGGGAGAGAGAATGAATGAATGAGATATGTTTCAATAAACTGGCTCATCTCATTATGTAGGGTGTCAGGTCCAAAATCTGCTGGGTGAACTGACAGGCTGGAGATCCTGTAAGAGTCAATGTTGTAGTTCAAGTCTGAAAGCTGTCTGCTGGCACAATTCCATCCTGCTGGGGGAGGTCTGTTTTTGTGCTATTCAGTTCTTCAACTGATTGGATAAGGCCCACCCACACTGTGGAGGGCAATCTGTTTTACCTCAAGTTGCCTGACTGAAATGTTATGCTCATCCAAAAATACCCTAACACAAGCATCTAGAAAAATGACCACACATCTGGGCACTGTGGCCCAGCCAAGCTGATAAGTAAAATCAACCATCCCACAGGTTAACACTCCCATTTTGAAACATTCACTTGCCTAATTGCAAGGTTACTTACCAGGTTGAAGCCATTGTGAGGGTTTAGAAATGAGTAAGATATGATAACTCCTGATAACTCTTTTGATACTACTTTCAGATCTTCTCTCTCTCTCTCCCTACCTCTATCTCTTCTCTTGGGAGGCTTGAACTGGGAACTAACAGAGGCACAGCATTGTGAGAAAGCCCATGCCACTTGGAGAAACCATGTGAGGATATTCCAGACATCAGCCCTCAGCCAACACCAATCTCATCTCTAGACATGTTCGTAGGCCAGCCCTCAGGTGCTCGCATCCCCAGCCTTCAGTCTTCTACCTGTGCCCTGACATGGTAGACCAGACTGGATCCTGTCCCAATTTCTGACCCACCAAAACTCTGAGAAAACTCTTAAAAAGGGAAAAAAAGAAGAAGAAAGAAAAGATGAATGCTATTTTAAGCCACTAAATTTGGGGAGAATTTGCTAGACAGCAAAAGATAACTAATATAGTAAGATTATGGTCAACTTTATAAGAAACTACCAAACTTTTTCCAAAATGGCTTTACCATTCTGCACTCCTGCTGGCAGTGTGTGGGGGTTCCAGATGCTCCATCCTTACTAGCAATTGATGATTAGCAAGTGTTTCAAATTTTAACCCTTCTAATGGGCGTGGAGTTGTTTCTCATTTGCATGTTCCTGATGAGGCCATACTTACTTTCGATCAGAAATATTATTACTCAACTTAGAAACCAACCTTATTCGCCATGATATTTCCTAGCCACATGCCATAAAACGAACTCATCCCTGCCCCTGATATTCGAGGCTTATTCTTACATTTCCTATTTGTTTTAAAAACAATTGCCCAAAAATGAACTATTGGGACTTCATCAAGATTAAAAGTTTTTGCAAAGCAAAGGAAACAGTCAACAAAACCAAAAGACAACTGGCAGAATGGGAGAAGATATTTGCAAATGACATATCAAATAAAGGGCTTGTATCCAAAATCTATAAAGAACTTCTCCAACTCAACACTCATAAAACAAATAACTCAGTCAAGAAATGGGCAGAAGGGCATCTGGGTGGCTCAGTGGGTTAAAGCCTCTGCTTTCGGCTCAGGTCATGATCTCAGGGTCCCGGGATCGAGGCCCACATCGGGCTCTCTGCTCAGCAGGGAGCCTGCTTCCTCCTCTCCCTGTCTCTCTGTCTGCCTCTCTGCCTACTTGTAATCTCTCTCTCTGTGTCAAATAAATAAATAAAATCTTTAAAAAAAAAAAAAAAGAAATGGGCAGAAGACATGAACAGACATTTCTCCAAAGAAGACATCTAAATGGCTAACAGACACATGAGAAAGTGCTCAACATCACTCGGCATCAGAGAAATACAAATCAAAACCACAGTGAAATACCACCTCACACCAGTCAGAATGGCTAAAATCAACAAGTCAGGAAATGACAGATGTTGGCAAGGTTGTGGAGAAAGGGGAACCCTCCTACACTGTTCGTGGGAATGCTGGTGCGGCCACTCTGGAAAACAGTGTGGAGGTTCCTCAAAAAGTTGAAAATAGAGCTACCCTATGACCCAGAAATTGCACTACTATTGGGTATTTACCCTAAAGATACAAATGTAGTGATCCTCAGGGGCGCATGCACCTGAATGTTTATAGCAGCAATGTCCACAATAGCCAAACTATGGAAAGAACCTAGATATCCATCAACAGATGAATGGATAAAGAAGAGGTGGTACAGGGTGCCTGGGTGGCTCAGTGGGTTAAAGCCTCTGCTTTTGGCTCAGGTCATGATCTCAGCATCCTGGGATCGAGGCCCGCATCGGGTTCCCTGCTCAGCGGGGAGCCTGCTTCCTCCTCTCTCTCTGCCTGCCTCTCTGCCTACTTGTAATCTCTCTCTCACTCTGGGTCAAATAAATAAATAAAATCTTAAAAAAAAAAAAAGAAGAGGTGGTATATATATACAATGGAATACTATGAAGCCATCAAAAGAAATGAAATCTTGCCATTTGCAATGATGTGGATGGAACTATGAGGGTATTATGCTAAGTGAAATAAGTCAATCAGAGAAAGACAATTATCATATGATCTCTCTGATATGAGGAACTTGAAGGGCAGGGTGGGGGTTCGTGGAGGGTAGGGAGGGGAGAATAATGAAACAAGATGGGATAGGGAAGGAGACAAACCATAAGAGACTCCTAATCTCACAAAAAAACTTGAGGGTTACTGGGGGATGGGAGGGTAGGGATAGGGTGGATGGGTTATGGACATTGGGGACGGTTTGTGCTATGGCGAATGCTGTGAAGGGTATAAGTCTGATGATTCACAGACCTGTACCCCTGGGGCAAATAAAAAAAAGTTAAAATAATTGCCCAAAATGAGTCTGTATTGTTAATAATTATCCACATTGGGCTTAGGAGTTTGCAAGCCCCTAGAAGAATAAGGAGTAAAAGCTGCCTATCCATGGATGTGGGACTCCTGAGCCTAACTACACCATCACCTGTATTTTTGGTTTTGTTTTGAAACTGTTTTAAGATTTTATTTATATGTTTGAAAGAGAGAGGGAGAACAGGACAGGGTGCAGAGGGAGAAGCAGACTCCCTGCTGAGTAGGGAGTGACACAGGGTTCACCGCCAGGACCTTGGGATCATGACTTGAGCTGAAGGGAGACAGTTAACTGACTGAACCACCCAGGGGCCCCCATCACCTGTTGTTAATCAGTATTGCTATGATTACTATTTATTGAGAAATGCTCTGAGCTGGGCATCTGGCACTTACCACAACACCACTAGGAGATTCATATTTTTATCCTCATCTTATTCCCAAGGAAGAGTACGTCTAGGGAGGATAAGAAACTTGGCTATGGCCACATACTGAATTTGAACCCATATTGTTTTATTTGATCCAAAACAGCTTTTTCCTCACTTCTTTCTAATTTTATGCTGGGATGTGAAAAACATTTTGGCCTAAAGTAAACAGTGGAAAATATTCCAGACTGGGAGTTGAGACACTGGGTTTTACTCCTGGCTCTGTCACTAATAAACAGTCCACTCTTGGGCAAGTCCCTCTCTGGATCACAGTTCCTCATTACTAAAAATAAAAGGTTGGGTTAAGACCTTATCCAGCTCAAAAACTGTGATAGACCAGGCACAAGGCTAAGCATTTTACAAGTGTTAGTTAACTTATTTATAGGTCATAGGAGCCCTATCAAATAGGTAATATTATTGTGCCCATTTTATAGGTGAATAAACTGAGGCACAGACATTAAATTACCTTTCCAAAATCACAAAACCAGTACATGTGATTTTAACCCAGGCAGGTTGGCTCCAGAATCTATGATCTTTCTAAACCAGGCAACGTTCATTGAAAGCTTAATTTCAACAGCCACCTCGTGACATCTTCAGCAGCATTATTCTCTCCCCATCCCTACCTTCCCTCCTACCTTTCTTTTTTCTTTTCTTTTCTTTTCTTTTCTTTTTCATTTTTGATGGGAGGGCAGAGGGAGAGGCAGAGAGAGAATCTCAAGCAGGCTCCATGCTCAGCACAGAGCCTGATGCAAAGCTTGATCTCAAAACACTGAGACCACGATCTGAGCTGAAATTAAGAGTCAGATGCTCAACAGACTGAGTCATCCAGGCCCCCCTCCTACCTTCTGAATGAAAAAACTGAGACTTAGAAAATGTATTATGTCCCAAGTCCCATAGCTAGTCAAGGGTAGAGCAGGGATGGGATGGGAAGGAAGCCCAGGCAGTTGGTCATCAAAGTCTAGCATCAAAGTCTCAGAAGTCAGAACATGAGAGACCACAGCTCCGTAACCCCCAGAGAATCTTGCCAAAGCCGCACCTAGGAACACCCACGCTGACCAGACATGGCCACACCTTCCTCTCTCAACTCCAACCTGGCTGCATTTCCCCCTCTTTTTCTCTCCTCTTAGGAAACCCGTTGCCTGAAAATCGTAAATTAGAACTGCAAGTGCCCAAGGGAGCCTGCCCTGGGACATGGGTGGTGGCGGTGTTTGGTGCAGCTTCCAGAACATTCCCTGTTGCAGGCTGTGGGGAGGGGTCTCTCTAGCAGGTCATCTGGGTCCTCTTTCCTCCATGCCCAATGTTGAATTAGTTACCTGGGACTCATGTGTCAGGTAGAAAAGGGAATTTGGGCAGCTGGAATAGGAGAATCCGAAGGCTGTCGCTTTGAGACTCTGGTTTTGTTTTTACTTATTTAAGTACATCTTTTTTTTTTTAAGGTTTTATTTTTGAGTAATCTCTGTACCCAATGTGGGGCTCGAACTCACCCCCAAGATCAAGAGTCGCATGCTCCACCCACTGAGCTGGCCAGGAGCTCCCAGTATATCTTTTTTTTTTTAACCTTTTAAAATAGAAAACATATACATAATAAAAGTCAAATAACACAAAGAGCACATAGTATCTAGTGAATATGATTTTTCATCTTTTTTTAAAGATCTTATTTATTTGAGAGAGAGAGAGAGAGAATGAGCAGTGGGGAGGAACAGAGGGAGAGAGAGCAGGGAAAGGAGAGAGAGAAGCAGACTCCCTGCTGAGCAGGACGCCCAAGGCAGGGCTGGATCCCAGGACCCAGAGATCATGACCTGAGCCCAAGGCAGACACTTAACCCACTGAGCCACCCAGCCGCCCCTGATTCTTCATCCTACCCCTGCCCCTGCCTTCACCTCCCTAGACCACCTCATTCTTGTCCATCCAGGCAAAGGTATCCTGCGCATGTGACCACCCAGGTATAGATTTTCAACCACACCAACACACACCGACCATATATACTGCTCTGTATCTTCCTATTTATTTCTGTTTAGCGATGTAACTTGGAGATTATTCCTTGTCAATCCCTAATACTCTCTCCCTTCGTTACAAAGATGCCGTGCAGATTTCTGCAGCAGGGCTGTGCTGTAATTGATCTGACCAGTCTCCTCTCGTGACCGTTGAGGCTGTTTCTGATCGGAAGCTCCAACAAGTCGGCCTCGTGAATCTCTAGTGTTTGTGTTGCACAGCCAAGCAGGGCCCTCGGAGATGGCATCTGCCACGTGGGTCAAGGAGGAAGGGAACAGAATTTATGGCTTGCCTTCCTCCAGCCCACAAAGCCTGTATTATTGCTGGAGTGTGCTCCATAGGGCTGTAGTGTGCTCCATAGGGCTGTAGTCAGGGGACAATTTGCCCGTGGAGGTACAGCTCAGAAAAATGCATCCAGACTGCAGCTCAGCGGAGCACTGAAATCTGGTAGCTGCAGCCATGAAAATATCTGGAAGCTTTCCCGAATATGCCTGGCCCACAGTGCCATGGTCATCTTTTGCAGCAGGACCTTCAGTCCCAGGGACGGGGCTGGTTCTGGGACTCAGGCAGCCGGAGGCACGGCCTGTCATTCAGGGTGATGTGGACCCACAGACAGGGAGGGAGAGAACAGGAGGGGTCTGCCGGAGGCTACTAACCTATGGCTGTTTCTCTTAGGAAAGGACCTGAGCTGCTGACATTAGTTCAGTTCTCATATTCTCTTGGGGAGGCTTCTCCAAAAGCCAACAGCTGAATGTCTGCCTCTGCCCAGCTTTGTTCAAAGGTGCCTGGCTTTGGGTGAGGCCCTCAGTGATTTCCCTTCCAAAAGAGACACCAACACTTGGAAGTCCCAGCCTTCTATCCCCAAATAGACTCCTCCAGGGCAGACAAGAAACGTTTTCTTATATTGAGGCCATTGTCCCAGGTCTCCTCTCAACAAAAATTAGTTGAGGGCGCCTGGGTGGCTCAGTGGGTTAAAGCCGCTGCCTTCGGCTCAGGTCATGATCCCAGGGTCCTGGGATCGAGGCCCACATCGGGCTCTGTGCTCAGCAGGGAGCCTGCTTCCTCCTCTCTCCTCTCTCTCTGCCTGCCTCTCTGCCTACTTGTAATCTCTCTCTCTGTGTCAAATGAATAAAAAAAA
>LNAC01000950.1:408430-426378 GCA_002007465.1 Ailurus styani | reverse complement strand
AAAAAAAAAAAAAAAAAAAAAAACAACAAAAAAAAAAAAAAAAACAAAAATTAGTTGAAAGTGACAAATAGAAAGCCATTGATTACCCCCCCACCACCACATTTTATCATGAAAATTCCAAAACAGAGTCTTCTGGGTGGCTCAGTGGGTTAAACCTCTGCCTTTGGCTCAGGTCATGATCTCAGGGTCCTGGGATGGAGACTGCATCGAGCTCTCTGCTCAGCAGGGAGCCTGCTTCCTCCTCTCTCTCTGCCTGCCTCTCTGCCTGCTTGTGATCTCTCTTTCTCTGTCAAATAAATAAATAAAATCTTAAAAAAAGAAAAGAAAAGAAAATTCCAAAACATGCAGAAAACTTGAGAGAATTTTGCAGGGAACTCCCATCTATTCACCCCTTAGATTCTACGATGAATATTCTGCTAAATTTGCTTTCCTTTCTAAAATATTCTCCCATCTCTCCAGGCCACTGATGCTTGAGGTTTTTGGTTTTTTTTTTTTAAAGCCTGGCCTAAAAATTTGATTCATTTGCTTTTAAAACTTCAGAACAGGAAACTTAACGCCTTGTTTGACAAACATAGAATAATTTAGTTCCATTCCATATTAGGCAGCGTGGAGGGAAGAGAGAAAGGAGGTGAGAAGAAAGTGAAGAGGGGAAGGCAAAGAGCAGGTGAAAGAGATGAGAAAGGGAACCAGGGGGTGCGGGCATGAAGACAGAGGAAAGGTGCCAGGGTCGCAAATGAGCATGGGCCTGGTCACTGGCACGACTCACCGAGAGCTGGGGTGTGGACGTTCAGTACCCAGTAGGCAGCCCCTACTGTTAAGTTTTTTTTTTTTTTTAAGATTTTATTTATTTATTTCACAGAGGGAGAGAGATCACAAGGAGGTAGAGAGGCAGGCAGAGAGAGAGGGGGAAGCAGGCTCCCTGCTGAGCAGAGAGCCCGATGCGGGCCTCGATCCCAGGACCCTGAGATCATGACCTGAGCCGAAAGCAGAGGCTTTAACCCACTGAGCCACCCAGGCGCCCATAGGCAGCCCCTACTGTTAAGAACGCCTCTGGTCTCCCCCTGCCGCGGTGGGGACAGCCACATGCAGGTGTCCCAGGACACTGGAGCATGCTGTCCTCGTTCCTCTCAGACTTCCTGGCCCGGGAGCTCCAGCTCTGAAGACAGCTGTAAAATGGTAAAGTGTAGCAGAGCTGGGATTTGGAGAACCAGGCACCGGCTGCGAATTCCAGTTCTGTTGTGACCACCCACATGCCAACCCTGGGACATTTATTCAACCTCTCTTAGCTACTGTATTCTCATCCGGGAAATGGGCCTGTGAGGAATAGATGCCTTGTGTGGTTGGTGGGGAAGTACACTGCACACTTTATCTCGTTCCATCCTTGTAACGGCTCTAGGAGCTGAACGTTATTAGGGGCCTCATTTTAGAAATGTGGGAACTGAAACGTGGGGTGGTGAAGTCTCTTCTGCAGGTGTGCTGCTGGTCATGGTGGAGCCAGGCCAGGCCCCCCATTGCTGTGCTGCTCTCAGCACTGTGCCAGGTGCTAACCCTATTGCGCGTGACTATACAGAATTGCCACTGCGGTTTCTTGCAAGGTCAAGGTGGGACAACCCAGGTGAAAGAGCTAATACCTACCGGGTCCTTAAAAGCCTTCGCTGAATGACTAATACATGTTGGGGCTCAACAAATACTTGTTCTGTTGTTCAACTGCTTTCTCTAATTGTTAATGCCAGAGAAGCTTCCCTCTGATCGGGATAACCATGGGGGGACAGGGAAGCTCCC
Source organism: Ailurus styani (assembly GCA_002007465.1). Taxonomy (NCBI): domain Eukaryota; kingdom Metazoa; phylum Chordata; class Mammalia; order Carnivora; family Ailuridae; genus Ailurus; species Ailurus styani. Next base: position 424,596 of record LNAC01000950.1, on the reverse strand, counting down.
TCATCCTGTATTATATAAGATTATTATGTATTTTATGTTAGTATGTATGTATATGTCAGGTTTAACAAACAAATTACGAGGGAGCTGATTTTCTTTGGGTTCTGACCTCATTTATATTAGAGTAACATTGAACCTATTATATATATATATATATACATATATATATATATATATTTTTTTGCCTGTGATCATACAACAGGGAAGCAGGTGATAAATGTCAGGATCTAGGGCAAGCCCTTCCTTCTCCTGCCTGTTCCAACCTGGTACGGGACTTCCCTACTGTGCCAGGGGCAAGCCAACCCCCAGGGTTATTCCAGGAGAACAGAGCTGGGAGCCTTTTCACTTTCCTTGCCTTCGATAAGGGCTTTCCATGGACAGGTTGCTACGGCATGCTTTTGTGTGGTGCTTTTCTACCTTTTGTGATGTACTTCCCTTTCAAAACTTGTAAAATAATAACCCTATGAATTTATCTCTAAATGCAATGAAGAAGGTACATAGACTAATGCAAGATCATATATGGAAAAGTACTTTCAAACTTTCTTTAAAATTTCTGTATAAATGCAAGGTTTTAAAAAACAGCTTAATAGCCAAAAGGCGGAAGTAACACAAGTATCCATCAGCAGATGAAGGGGTAAACAAAATGGGGTATGTATGTACAACGGGATATTATTTGGCCTTGAAAAGGGAGAACATCCTGACACGCGACAACATAGGTGAATTTTGAGGCCATTATGCTGTGTGACATAAGTAAGTCTCGAAAGGACAAACGCTGTAAGACTGCACTTATGTGAGGTACCATAGTAGTCCAGTCAATGGATTCAGAGTGTGATATGGTAGCTGCCAGGGGCGTGGGAGGGGAGGAAGGGAATGGAGTATTACTGTTTCCATGGGCACCGTGTTTCAGCTCTGCAAGATATTCTGGAGATGGGCGGTGGTGATGGGTGCACACACTTTACCTTTAAAAATGGTTAAGGTGGTAAATGTTATATGTATTTTTTTCCCAATTAAAAATAATTAACTAGGGCGCCTGGGTGGCTCAGTGGGTTAAAGCCTCTGCTTTCGGCTCAGGTCATGATCTCAGCGTCCTGGGATCGAGGCCCGCATGGGGCTCTCTGCTCAGCAGGGAGCCTGCTTCCTCCTCTCCCTGTCTCTCTGCCTGCCTCTCTGCCTACTTGTAATCTCTCTGTGTGTCAAATAAAATAATAAAAATCTTAAAAAAAATAATTAACTAATTAAAAATAAGCTCATATGTTTTATGATGGTGGTTTTTAAAAAAAATTTTATTTAAATTCAATTAGCCAACATATGATGGTGGCTTTGTCTCATTTTTGCCTTAGCTAGTTAAGAGAACACTGTATCTTTCCCTTTTCATAAGATCTGGAGACCAGAGCTAGGAAAGAGGCACGCCATGAAAAGGACAAAGTCCCAGGCTTGAAGCTGGAAGTTAGGGCCCTTAGACTCACCCGGGGTCCAAAGGTGATTCCAAGGGCTCCCTGACTGCCCCTCCCTGGAGTGAGAGGCGCAGTAGCTTTGGGGACTAAGTGAGTGATGCCCAACTGAGGAGTCTTAGGACTGAAGGGGGTTTGCATGACAGAGGGCACCCAGGAGGGTTTGGAACCCTAGCACCATACTGGGAAACCAGGGGCTTGACACCACGTAGGAGCCTACATCTCAGCTCTTTCTAGCTCTACGGAACAGTCAGCACCAACAAAGAAATGACTCAGCCCATACACCTTCACTTTTAAACAAGACACCATTAAGCCAGTCCTTCAATTGATGGAGAGCAGAAAATCTCAGGTTAAGTGTTTACAATTTGCCTCTGTGTGTGTAAACACTCAACTGTGTTACCATTCCTCCTTCTCTCTCTCTCTCTCTCCCTCCTTGTGTGTGTGATGACGATTTAAAATATCAGCAAGTCCCTACAGTCTCATTTTTGTATCACTGAACACTACGTCTTTCAGCTTTTCATTCCCAGGATAAGCTAATCCAATTTTTTTTCTTTATTTCCAAAGGCCAAGCATTTAGCATGTCATTATGACTGGTTGTAATTTCCATTCCTGTGTGTTCAGGATCGATGTAAAGGAGTTAAAAGCTTTTCCCTGCCCTTCATTGCCTCTTTCCCAGAGGTGAAATTTAACTTAATGTTATAGCAACAGTTCTGCAGGTCACGTTCCACGTGTTGATGTCCCCTTCACACCTTCGCACCAGCGGACGGACCGAACCACAGCTCACGGCTGTCTTCTTCAACGACTGTTGACCATACTCCTGTGCAAGCTGGAAAGGAGGGTCCGAGCCTGGCTCCCTCCTTCCATAGCCGCACAGCGTCAAGCCTCCTATACCTGTACGATGGCAATAAAAGGAGGCTTTGGAATTGTAGAGAAGAGGAAATGAGGTGACATTTTTAAATGTTGGCTCTTCACCTCTTCCTTGTGCTCTTCCACTTCTGTCCTTTTTTATTCTCTTTGAAATGAGAATTTCCTCCTGGTCTGTTTCCTTTTATTTTTTATCTTTCTCCTTGTCTTTCTTTTTATTCTTACCAAGCGAAACACTGCAGAGACCACAATAAATAGAGCACACCATCCCCTCCCCCTCAATGACAAGGCATTTGTTTTATTTTATTTTTTTCCCTGGGTCACCTTTCCTGATTTCTGGTCGCGGCCTGACCATTGGCAATTGGTCATTTGTCAGTTGGTGCACTGAGTTCTATGTACATGGGCTACTGTCACATGTACAGCGTCGCAATCTTTCTTCTCGAGTTTAATAACATTTTCTAATTTCCTACCATCTAGCGTAGCTTCATCCCAGCAAATCTGTGGGTCTCCTTCATTAAGGAATTTTGCAGCAAAGTCCTGTCAATGGGCTGGGAGAATTTTGCTCGCTATGGTTTGTACTGAGCTTCGCCCTTTCGGCTCCCTCATTAAGAGATCTTCTTTCCATCTCCGCCTCCAATTCGGTTTTCACATTGGACCAGCCCTTTCTGTTAGCATTTTCACCAGTAGCGTGCCTAGGATTTCACTCAACATCAAACTGTTTCTTGTGTGTCAGAAACAAAAACAGATCCTTTGTTCAAAAGTTCCTGCATTCTCTTCCTCAAGGTTCCCGCCACCTCCCACCCCGGCTTTGTACTTTGTACCAAATAGCAGCTGTACCTTCTGGAACAGTCCTGAACTGTCTTATGCTATGCAATGCGGAGAATGCACTTTCTCATAATCTGAAGTTGCTGGCAGAGCAGAAAGAAACAAAAAACAAAAGCGGCATTTCAGGAACTTCATTTAGTGAAATATACTTCCTTTTGATAGTATGCCAGCTAATTTCTTCAGCAGGCAATGATATTTTGAAAGTAAATGACTATGGAGGGCGGGAGGGAGTCAGTGAAGGGAATCAATAAACCAAATCAGGTGCCACTTTCAAGTGATGTTGTCCATTCATTCATGAAACTGTAGAAAAGAGATAAATTCAATGGTGGATGGAATGTATTACCATAACAACTTTGTTCCCTGTTTCTCATATAGAGGAGAAATAAAAAAACCCAAAGAAACCCACCTAAGTTTGATGATAAAGGAATTGTTATAGATTACAAATGTCTTACAAGGTATATTAAAATATTAAAACAAATCTAACCTCTTATGAATGCACAAAATAGACCTTATATTAAAAAATTTAAATTTTATAATAATAAAAACCTTGAGATTATCTATATGTTTCCTTACTTGATATTGAGGGGTCTTTAAATCAATTTATTAAGATTACAAGTTAATGTGTAGGAATTAAAAGGTCATTTGGCTTTTCCTTATACAGTTTCATCAAAGAATTCATCAATTGTTTCCTCCTCATTCGACATTAGCAAACTATGATATAAACTGTAAGAGATATGCTTTATAACACACAAGTCAGCATGAAAACAATACACAGAACTATTGATTTTAACACCTATTTTAACTAACTTCTATCTGAGCACCAAATTACATTATTTTCTTTTCAACAAATATTTTTGAGCACCCATTATGTGCTCACATTGCATACACACTACGGGAGAATACCCACTGAGCCACCCAGGCGCCCCACACTATGGGAGAATACAAAGAAATATAAGACAGTCCCTTTCCTTGAAGAGTGTTCCACATCCCAGAAGACAATACACCTATGAAATGATTTGAAAACACTAAAGACTTCTTTATGAGAAATAAGATGATGTATGTATGATGCACTTTCAAAACGTTAACAAAATCCATAAGCATATTTTAAAAACTCAGGATGGTACAAGAGCACCGGGAAACGCAATTCTCCCTCCCCAGCCTCCCCCCGCCCAGCTCTTTTCCCAAAGGCCATCTCTGTTACGTGTTCCTTGCGTATTTCCAGTGATGGTATAAATGGATACAAGCATATACATAAGCTTATGTATCACTACATCCATCACTAATTTGTTCACACAAATTTCTAACCCACATTTTAAAAGAAGGTTAATCTAGGCCAACTAGCCTTTGTTTAGCAATCTCAGGAGATGATCACATAGTAGGTGTTCAAGAATGATTTGGATGGCTAAATGAAAAAAACTATTCCTCTCTGGTAGGACATTTCAGTTTCTTACTATTTGCAATAATGCTGTGTGAAACATTTTTGTGATCCAACCTTTCTTTAGGCAGATTTTCAGAAGGCGAATTACGAGGTCAAGTCCTTTAGGTGTTACCAAATTGTATTCCAGTAGCTATTTACTCCCATCAGCATTAGGGATCATTTCATTTTTTTTGTCTTTGCTAATTTGGTACATGAAAAACACAATCTCATTGTTGCTTCAGTTTGCATTTCTTTGAATTAGTGAGGTTGGACATTTTTCCAGACGTTGACCAGTCATTGATAGAACCTGTTTTTGAGAATTTTCTGGTAGACTCCTTTGCATATTTAACTATTGGGGTTTTTCTTCCTGAATCTTTTGAGCTCTTTAAATATTAAAACTATTAATTCTGTTCCTCATTATTAATGAATAGTTCCCCTCATCCAGTATTTGCCTTTCGAGTTTTGATTTAATTAGCTTATTTTTGGCCCAGAAGATGTACATTTTTATCTGTTCACAGCTATCCATTGAGTCATTCATAATTCATTTCATTACCTTTGAGGCTAGAATAACCTACTTATGCATCCTTTCAAGGACTGTGTAGAGATGGAAGGGAAGTCCACCTTATGCTTATAGCCTGTCAACAGGGGAGTTTTCTAAGCATTTGTCTGTAGAGATAAGTTGAAGATTCATTCTGTCTTTAGGTCTGATGTATGTGGATTTAAGAAAATATCTTAGACATCCTTTTTGGGAGGACTTTGCCTTATGGTGCAGCTTCCCAGTGGGAAGCTAATCTTGTGGAGTTGTGAAGTGCCTTTATCTTTCTTTTGTCTTTCTTTACAATCCAGGATTGAAAATTGCTAATGACTTGGTTTCTAGCCTCTTAGTGTGTTCCTCTCAAATCCTTTATTCAAACAATCCTTCCTGTTCTCTTGGCCACCATTAAAAAGAAATCTGAATATATTAATCAGCTCTTCAGAGAAATAGAACCAATAGGACACACATGCGTCAACGCCACCACCACCATCTTCTTCATCATCATCATCATCATCATCATCATCATCATCTCTCTATCTAGAGAGGTTTTTTTTTTTTTTTTTAAAGATTTTATTTATTCATTTGACACAGAGAGAGAGATTACAAGTAGGCAGAGAGGCAGGCAGAGAGAGAGGAGAGAGGAGGAAGCAGGCTCCCTGGTGAGCAGAGAGCCCGATGTGGGCCTCGATCCCAGGACCCTGGGATCATGACCTGAGCCGAAGGCAGCGGCTTTAACCCACTGAGCCACCCAGGCGCCCTATCTAGAGAGGTTTAACTTAAGCAATTGGCTGACATGACTGGTTGGGGGCTGGTTAGCAAGTTTGAAATCCAGGCAGGATTTCTACGTTGCAATCTTGAGGCAGAATTCCTCCTCTGGGAAACCTCAGTTTTTGCTCTTAAGAGCTTCAACAGATTTGAGGAGGCATTTTTGAGAGTAATCTTTATTACTTAAAGTCTACTGATTGTAAGTGTTCATTACATCTACAATACTTCTTCACAGCAACATCTGGACTAGTGTTTGACCAAACAACTGGGCACCATAATCTAGCCAAGTTGACACATGAAGTTAACCTTCAAACTGATCTTCCCATTGGATTGATTTCTTTCTCAGTCAATGCTTATATGACCCTATAAGCTTATTGTGAGTGTGCAGTCTACTAGGGTTTATTATACTTATTATAAGATTTTGATAGTATTCATTTGTGAATACAATCATTGCCAGAATGTTTCTATGGCTGGCTCACCGGCTATACAAATGTACGGCTCCAAAAGTTGGACTGAATTGAATCCCATTCTAGGAATTAGGAATACACTATGTATAGCTTTGACAATATAGTTATTGGAAAGTTTCAGACCTAATAGGACATATAATAAGAGGAACAATTGAATGTGCGGTTATGTACCCATTGCCTGGGAGTGATATGGAGACTCCGGCTAAAACATCAGCTCTGCACTTTAATAGTCTTGAGGGAACAAGGCAAGACCTGGGAAAGGGAGGATGGAGGTGTTAGTTTGCTGGGGTGCCACCAATTCAGAGGAAGACTATGGAACCAGATGTGATAGCCTGCAATGCTGACCACTCAGGTACTGGGAGGGTGAGATGTGGGAGCTATGCCATCCTGGTAATGGGAATGGAATTAAGGGCGTAGTTGCTGCCAAGCTGGTAATGGAGAGTAGCTTACATACAAGGATTGCAGTTGAGTGAGACAAAGGACTCTGCCACCAGCTATGGTGGTGGGTGTAAGGGGATCCTGCTTATAGGTGCTTGTGTGAGCAGGAAAAGTGAAGCTGGGCCTGCTTCTTTCTCAATAGGACAGACCAGTCCTTGGTCTCCTGGAGACACAGACCTGGGAGTAAGAACAGTCACAGTCACCCTCCTAAGAAATGAAGAATCTGAGGTTCAGAGTGGGAAGGTCTCTTGTACAATGCCATTGTGGTTATATGTTAGGATAAATATATTCATATGTATTATTGGTTGAATTGCATCCACCCCCCCCCCAAATTCATGTGTCAAAATCTTAACCTCTGGTATCTTAGAATGAGGCATTAGTCAGAGATAGGGTCATCACAGATGTCATTAGTTAAGATGAGGTCCTCCTGGAGTGGGGTTGGCCACTAATCCAATATGACTGGTGTCCTTATAAAAAGGGAAAACTGGGACACAGGCACTGTGCACAGGGAGAGCACCATGTGAAGACGATGCAGAGATTGAATGATGCTTCCGTAAACCAAGAAACAGCAAAGATTGCCAGCAACCCCCAGAAGCTAGGGGGGAGGCATGGAATAGATTTTTCTAACAATCCTCGGAAATGCTCAGGCATCTTGATCATGAAATCTTGATCATGAAATTCAAAACTGTGACAGAATAAATTTCTGTTGTCAAGCCATTCAGTTGGTAGCAATTTGTTATAGCAGCCCAAATAAACAGTATGAAAATATCTATTACTCTTTTTGTTTGTTTTTAATGAAAAAACATCTTGGAAGTTGATTCAATTTCTTATTTTAAGCGAAAACAGGTTTTGCTTAGCAAATACATAAGCAGAAGTTCTTATAATTTAACAAAAATGGTGGCACGAAAATTCCGACACCAAGTATATATTTATCCTGTAAAGAAACCCAAAGATTTCCCAGTGAGATACTCTGAAGGTGTACATTATTTTCCATTTATCCATTCACCAAGTAAAGATGTTTCAAATCCCCACAGTAACTTCGAGAATTACTGAGTTAGAATCACAATCCAGGATTATTAAAATGTTTCACAGACTTTCTCTGTAAAGGGAATAGTAACCCAACATTCACCCTTAGACTAAATTATATTTGTTTGGTTTTTATTTTCCTGAGCATTTTTTTCAAAAATAACAATTCTAAAACTTACACTGAAATTTCATTTGAATGAGCTGAGAGGTTGGTTTCTTTTATTGAAACACAGTTGACATACAATATTATATTGGTTTCAGACGTACAACATAGTGATTCAACATTTATGTACATTATGAAGTGATCACCACAATAAATCTAGCTACCATCTGTCACCATACAAACTTGTTACATATTATTGACTGTATCCTTCTATGCTATACATTGTATCCCTGGGTCTCATTTATTTTGCAACTGGAAATTTGTACCTTTTAATCCCGTCCTTATTTTGCCAGTCCCACAACTCCCTCGCCCATTAGGCAATGATCATATTGTTTTCTGCATCTATGAGTCTATTTCTGTTTTTGTTTTTGTTTTTTTGAGAGAGATTGAGTGAATGAGGAGCGGGAAGGGGCAGAGGGAGAGAACCTCAAGCCGACTAGGAACTGAGCACAGAGCCCGATGTGGGGTTTGATCCCACAACCCCGAGATCATTACCTGAGCTGAAATCAAGAGTCAGTCACTTAACTGATTGAGCCAACCAGGCACCTCTATTTTTGTTTTGTTCTGTTTTTGTTTTGTTTTGTTTTTTTAGATTCTACATATAAGTGAAATCAGATGGTATTTGTCTTTCTCCATCTGACTTATTTCACTCTAGATCCATCCAGATTGTCACAAATGGCAAATTTTCATTCTTTTTATGATCTTTATCCATTCATTCATTGATGGATGCTTAGGTTGTTTCCCTACCTTGACTATTGCAAATAATGCTGCCCTGATTGGCTCAGTTGGTGGAGCATGTGACTCTTGATCTTGGGGTTGTGAGCTCAAGCCCCACGGAGGGTGTAGAAATGACTTAGAAATAAAATATTAAAAAGTAATAATAATGCTGCAATGAACATGGGGGTGTCCATATCTTTTCAAAGTAGTGTTTTCATTTTCTTTGGGTAAATACCCAGAACTAGGATTGCTGGATCATATTGGTGGTCTTATTTATAACTTTTTGAGGAAACTCCATGCTCTTTTCCACAGTGCTGCAGTGATTTACATTTCCACCAACAGTGGACAAAGGTTCCTTTTTCTCCACATCCTTACTAACACTTGTTATTTTTTGTCTTTTTCACATAGCCACCTCTGCGTGAGGTGATATCTCATTGTGGTTTTGTAGAGACATTCATTTGAGTGAAATTATTTTTTTAAACATGTTGGAATTTGTTTTAACAGATTGAAAGAATAATTTAATTGTCTTTCCATAGGTTCAGCAGCAACAGTGGCTATTCAAGAAGAGCTTTTCCCCTAGATCTCAGGAGAGAGAGACATTTCAAGTCTTCTGTCATCCCACAGAATAACACAAAAGATGCAAAACTGATAGAAATACAAACACAGAACTAAAAGGAAGAGTTTCTTGGTGAAATCTATTGACGGAAAAACTCAAGTATTGGGTGCCTGGGTGGCTCAGTGGGTTGGGTCTCTGCCTTCGGCTCAGGTCATGGTCTCAGGGTCCTGGGATTGAGCCCCAAGTCGGATTCTCTGCCTTGAGCCTGCTTCCTCCTCTCTCTCTGTCTGCCCCTCTGCCTACTTGTGATCTCTCCCTCTCTCTGTCAAATAAATAAATAAAAAATCTTAAAGCAAACAAAACAAAACAAAACTCAAGTATCAAGTAAAGATAGAGCTTCTGTTTTAGGGATGCCTAGGTGGCTCAGTCAGTTAAGTGTCTGCCTTTGGCTCAGGTCATTGTCCCGGGGTCCTGGGATCGAGCTCCGCATTGGGCTCCCTGCTCAGCAGGGAGCCTGCTTCTCCCTCTGCCTGCTGCTCCCCCTGCTTGTGCTCTTTCTCTCCGGCAAATAAATAAAAAAAAATTTTTTTTTAATTTGACAGAGAGAGAGAGAGCGCGCAAGAGAGGGGGAGTAGGAGAGGGAGAACCAGGCTTCCTGACAAGCAGCACCCTGGGATCATAACCTGAGCCAAAGGCTTAATGGGCGTCCCCATAAATAAAATCTTCTTTAAAAAAAAAAAAAGAAAGAAGTCCTGTTTTGGAGCTTTTCAAAGTTTTGTTTGTTGTGTTTTTTTGGGTTTTGTTGTTGTTTTTGAAAAAAGCAAAGGGTCATAAGTAGTCAATCACATTTACAATGCATAAACCAAAGGTAATTTGAACCATTCAGGGCTACTTTGAAAGTTTTAGCCTATTCTGTGGTCCTGTAAAATCCAAGGAAGGACTTTTGGCTGGAGCATTGTTTAGGGACCAGAAATGAAAAGTCACTTTGGTTATTTACTTTTTCATCTGAAAATGGAATACCATTAATGACAATCCTACAGAAAGAACAGGAAGAAAAATATTTGCAGAGTATTTCAAAGTTAACGCATGCATTTAAAAATTATTATCTAATTAGATAAACTACATGTTGCTTTAGTGCATTTTTAAAAAAGTAATTTCCATTGCAAATATTTTCTTCATGGAATAATTGCATTTCAAGCTCCACATCACCTCCTTGGTTGTTGTCACTAAAGATGACTGCTAACCTGAAAATCCTTGGATGACGAGAAAAACGCCGCCAAATTTGTGTATGTTCCATCCCTGAAAAGGAGTGGTCATTGACTCACATGTGTTGGAATTCAAAAGCATCCAAAATACTCTGGAAAATTAGGAAACTGAAGACAGAGAGGAAAAAAATATGTAAAAGATGGCAGCAGGCAACAGAGTCAGAAGACAGACCAGGTTTCCCACCATTTGTCCCAGTACCGGGGCCCAACACAAGCCAGCCGGCAAAGTTGCTAAAACAGCATTATCTTTTTTTTTAAAAATTTCTTTTTTTAAGATTTTACTTATTTGACACAGAGGGAGAGAGATCACAAGTAGGCTGAGAGGCAGGCAGAGAGAGAGAGAGGAGGAAGCAGGCTCCCCGCCAAGCAGAGTGCCCGATGCAGGCCTCGATCCCAGGACCCTGAGATCATGACCTGAGCCGAAGGCAGAGGCTTTAACCCACTGAGCCACCCAGGCGCCCTAAAACAGCATTATCTTACTATTTCCTTGTGTTGTGGGTCCCCCAGACTTTCCCCAGCTTCAGAAATTTGCTAGGAGGACTTGTAGAACCCAGAATATAGTTGTATTCACAGATCTAGTTTATCACAGCAAAAGGTTACAAAATAAAATCAGCAAAGAGGAAAGCCTCTCAACTTGGCTCAGACCCTTCTTCACAAATAGGGCTGGTATCATCGAGAGAAATCATGTCTACACAGGTTTGTTTTGTTTTGTTTTGGCTCTACCTTCTTGTGTTGACGTGGCTCCATCTCTTTCAAGGCCAAACTGCGGAAACATCATCTCTGTTCCACCACCTACATCTTTTCTTCCCTCTCCTCCCCCAGCAACAGTAGCTGAGTCTCATAGCATAGAAGACACACCAGGCACTGTTCTAAGGACTTTATGTATTTACGTGACTAATCCTCAAAGCAACCCAATGAGGTGGGTGTTATTACCTTCATTTTTCTTTTATTACCTTCATTTTTAACAAGAGAGAATCGAGGCACAGGGGGTTAAGCAGCCTTTCAAGGCCTTATAGCTCATAAGCGGGAGCCTTAATTCAAAGCCCTACAGTCTGGCTCCAGACCCACACTCTCAGCTCCTGAATGACACTGCCTCTCAGAATTAACATACCCTGGGATGCACACAGTCAGACCTTCGTGGCCCTACCAAACCCAGAGACAACAGGAACGCTAGAGAATCAAAGCCAGCCTTCTGCTAACTGCAACTCTCTCCCTACGGGCATTTCCAAGTCTCCTGAACAGCCTTGATTAATGTTCTCAGCAGTGACCAAAAGAGCCACAAAATCCTGAAGTGCTTCATGAACTTTTTTTTTTTTTGTTTTAGTTGGCAGAGAGAGAGATCACAAGTAGGCAGGGAGGCAGGCAGAGAGAGAGGGGGGAGAGGGACTCCTCCTGCTCGGCAGGGGGCCTGATGGGGGACTCAATCCCAGGACCCTGAGATCCTGACCAGAGCTGAAGGCAGAGGTTTAACCCACTGAGCCACCCAGGCGCCCTGCTTCATGAACTCTTAAAGAGCAGATACAACAATGTGAATGGATTTGTCACTGAACTGTATGTTTAAAAATGATTAAGATGGGGTGCCTGGGTGGCTCAGTGGGTTAAAGCCTCTGCCTTCAGCTCAGGTCATGATCTCAGGGTCCTGGGATCAAGTCCCGCATCAGGCTCCCTGCTGAGCAGGGAGCCTGCTTCCTCCTCTTACTCTCTGCCTGCCTCTCTGCCTACTTGTGATCTCTCTCTTTCAAATAAATAAATAAAATCTTTAAAAAAAATGATTAAGGTGGTAAATCTTATATGTAATTTACCACAATTTTTATTTACCTATTTTTTATTTTTTAAAGATTTCACTTATTTATTTGTCAGAGAGAGCACAAGCAGGGGGAGAAGCAGGCAGAGGGAGAAGCAGGGGGAGAAGCAGGCAGAGGGAGAAGCAGGCTGGGATCATGACCTAAGCCAAGGGCAGATGCTTAACCGACTGAGCCACCCAGGCATCCCTTACCACAATTTTTAAAAAGCAGATATAATTTCGTGCAAAGCACTTCTGGCATATATGTTATCGTGTCATGGATACCACTTCCTCATGCATCTAAGTAGCCTTTGGGGAAAGATGTTCTCCTTTAGTTTGCTTGACTGTCTAGGCTGAGCCTGGGAGCTCACAGATCAAGCTGTATTTGCTAATCCCTGCTCAAAGTGCAAGCCTGAAGATAAGCTATTGCTAATTATTATCCCTCTTTGTGTGTGTTGCATAATGCTGTTTTAAAAGTGTGCCCTGCAAAGAAAATGGAGGAGATACAATCATCTATATTGTATGGCAGAGGAAGTGGTGAGGGCGAGGCCCGGGAAGTCCAGGTCTTGAAGCTTGTAAATGGCTGACTTGAGGTCAGAACCAAAGCCTTTTGGTTACCACAGTCCCTTTTCTCCAAGTCTCTAATCTCAGGAAGGCTGGGGTGAGGGTGAGCAAAATGAAGCACTTGCCTGGGGCACAAAATTTAAGAGGCACCACATCAAGACAAATAATGGTTTAAGGTAATATTTTCATGTTAAAATTAATGTTAAAATCGCCCCAATGAACAAAATATCAAAATTGTAAATGAAGACCGGCTGTTTGCTTGTTTTACAATCCTGCATTATTGTGCAATGGGAACAGTTGTTTCCCATCAGCCTGAGCGGTTCCCAGACCCATGAGGGCCATTTCCTCCTTGCCAGGTGGTGGTTATGAGGGTGGCCAAGAGGGTGCAGACAGAGTGGGTGAAGCGGGATTCTCTAGGGTGTCATGATTTTTTTTTTTAAGATTTTATTTATTTATTTATTTGACAGAGCGAGAGAGAGACAGAGAAAGAGAGAGAGAGAACACAAGCAGGCAGAGAGAGGAGGAAGCAGGCTCCCCATTGAGCAGGGAGCCCGATGCGGGCCTCGATCCCAGGACCCTGAGATCATGACCTGAGCTGAAGGCAGAGGCTTTAACCCACTGAGCCACCCCGGCACAGAGTGTCATGATTTTTTATTGTAAAGGAGGTTCAGAACCTGGCTGGGGTCAGAAAACCAGAGAGAATGGTCAAGTTCAGGTTGGATCCCAAAGTTCATGGTGCCAGGGACCCTGTGCTTTGCTTGCTACTGGGTTGCCTCTATCCACTGTCTTCCTAGTGCCTACACCTAGCAAGGAGAAAACATCCATAAAGGAGTCACTCTACTGCACACTGAAAATTATAAGAGCCTAAGTGAAGTCCCAAGGGGGGCTCAGAATGGAGATACTTATGGTTGGCCGGTCAGGGGCAATTACATAACATGCCAGCCATTCCAGAGATTCTATCGAGTGCCAGGGGCAAAGATCTATTTTTTACCTCCCACATATAGGGTGTGTCCTACTTCGAAGGAGCTCTAATAAATGGAAACCTATATTTACATTAAAAGTACATTAAGTTGTGATGATTTACTTTGGCTAAATCATGTCGAAGCCCATTCAATACCGTGTTCTCCTAATCTATTAAGTGGAATTTGATTATGTAATTGGTGGTTATTTTGCCAACCTGTTGGGTAATTTTAACATAGCAAATCTTCAATCAGCTGTTATTTGAGCATCTACAATTGTGCTGTAAAAAAACAAAATAAACAAAATAAAGTCAAGGTCTCTACCTCCAGTAAAGCCACACAGAGTCTACTTATAGAGATATGACCCACATACCCAAATAGACAAATATTAACCATGATAAGAGCCACCTGAATACTAAATAGCATAGACATTAACTCATAGAAATTCCAAGGAGGAAAAGTAATCACTTTATTTTTTGGATTTTTTTTTTTGGTTTGTTTTTGTTTTTGGGGCGAGGGGAGAGAGAGAAGAGTTAGCATGAACTGATTCTGCAGGATGGGCACCTAGTAGGAAATGCGTGCAGTATGTATTTGAGGGCTGTAGGAAGGGTTGTGCAAAGGTGTGGGGCCTCCAGGGCCAGACTGGATCACATGAGAATAACACCATCAATCCCGCTGAGTAGCAGCTGGATTAAACTGGCAAAGCACCAATCTGAGACCTGAAAGTGGACTTAGTGCAGAGAATTCTAAACAGATGAGACGTTCCAGGGAGTCCCTTAAGACTAGCTCCTGGGGGCCATCTTCACGAGGAGATCTGGAGGACAGCAGGAAGGCAACCAGAAAGATGACTGAGAAAGAAATGGTTGAAGCAGGCAGAAGAAAGTAAGGAGCATGCAGTGTCAGAAAGAACCAGGTTCCAAGAGCTCCACGAGGTGGGTGGCCACTGTGAGGTGCAGGACAAAGGTCAAGGAGAGAAATATACGAGGCTGATGGTCATATTTTTAAGGAAGGGATTTCTGTTGGCATAGCTTCACAAGGACTGTACCAGTCTGTGTGACACTGAACATGCCCTTGATCTGGCAAACTTTTCCTTTGTTTCTTCAGCTAAGGCAGCAGAAGAGATGACTTACTATGTACATGTAACATTCAGCCACAACTGAGAACAGAACTAGTCCAGAACATTACAGGTCCAGGGCAAAGGACCAGAAGGGACAGTTTTGGTCCCTGTTTTGGTGTGAGCAAGGTGGATCTCCACCAGGTCTCTGAGATCTGGCGGTGATGGATGCTTCAGACCCATTAGACAGGTTCTAGAAGTAGGCATATGCCCAACAATTGGCACTGGTGTCCCTCACCTCTGGCTTTCCTTGTTTCTGCTCCCGGGGCTTCCCTGGGTGCACAAGCTAGTGGTTTACTTGGACCTCTACCTTGTCCTCTGTTCTTTTCACCTCTCCTGCACATTTGCTCCTTCCTCGACTTGGCTCTCGTGGTGCAGATGTTCCTAAGATGACCCTAAGGCCAAGAGCTTTGAGCCAACAGGTAAAATGTAATCTAATACAATCTAATTAATCCTAATAGTGTGTTCCATATAATAAAATCTGGAATATCCTTGGAAGGACACTTAGGAAACTAGTTACATGAACTGCTTTCCTAGAGGGATACTGGGTAAATGGGAACAGAGATGGGGGCTTTTCACATTCTACCCTTTCGGACTCTTTGAACTTTGAATGAGGTGTTAACTATTTAAAAAACTAAAAATTAAAAAAAAATCAAAGACTAGAACATGTGTGCTGAAAAAAATGAGGGAATGAAATAGAAACAAATGTTTAAAGAGTATAATCCTCGGGCGCCTGGGTGGCTCAGTGGGTGAGGGCCTCTGCTTTTGGCTCAGGTCATGATCTCAGGGTCCTGGGATCGAGGCCTGCATCGGGCTCCCTGCTCAGTGGGGAGCCTGCTTCCCCCTCTCTCTCTGCCTGCCTCTCTGCCTCCTTGTGATCTCTCTCCCTCTGTGAAATAAATAAATAAATAAAATCTTAAAAAAAAATAAAGAGTATAATCCTCATAGGATGTTCTATCAAAAAATAAACAAACAAGCAAAACCCTTCTGTCATTCTTTTTAGTGTATGTGCTGCCGAAGCGAGCACTCCTTCTGTCATTTTTAAAGGACATTTTTCTTGAGGTAGAGTTGACACATGGTAACCTGTGTGTATTTAAGTTGCATAATTTGGATAAGTTTTGACATGGAAACCATCAGCATAATAACGATAATGAATATATTCACTACTGGGCGCCTGGGTGGCTCAGTGGGTTAAAGCCTCTGCTTTCGGCTCAGGTCATGATCTCAGGGTCCTGGGATCGAGGCCCGCATCGGGCTCTC